>JAVTVY010009378.1:0-42914 GCA_036873755.1 Hanleya hanleyi
GATATCATCGTGTTTATCTTGGCTCACTGAGTTGATGTGCCAAGTATTGAGCTGAAATTCGGTCGGGAAAGGGGTCAAATAACCAGTTTGCTATTCAGTTTGCTATTCGTGTAGTTATTGGGAACAGCGCCCCCTGGCGTCAGATCGGGAAATCAATGATACCATCGTATTGCTCTTGGATCAATGAGTTGATGTGCCAAGTATGGAGGTCAAATTCGGTCGGGAAAGGGGTCAAATAGCCAGTTTGCTATTCAGTTTGCTATTCGCGTAGTTATTGGGAACAGCGCCCCCTGGCGTCAGATCGGGGAACTAATGATATCATCGTGTTTATCTTGGCTCACCGAGTTGATGTGCCAAGTATTGAGCTGAAATTCGGTCGGGAAAGGGGTCAAATAGCCAGTTTGCTATTCAGTTTGCTATTCAGTTTTCTATTCGCGTAGTTATTAGGAACAGCGCCCCCTGGCGTCAGATCAGGGAACTAATGATATCATCGTGTTGATCTTGGCTCACTGAGTTGATGTGCCAAGTATGGAGGTGAAATTCGGTCGGGAAAGGGGTCAAATAGCCAGTTTGCTATTCAGTTTGCTATTCGTGTAGTTATTGGGAACAGCGCCCCCTGGCGTCAGATCGGGGAACCAATGATACCATCGTATTGCTCTTGGATCACTGAGTTGATGTGCCAAGTATTGAGCTGAAATTCGGTCGGGAAAGGGGTCAAATAGCCAGTTTGCTATTCAGTTTGCTATTCAGTTTGCTATTCGTGTAGTTATTGGGAACAGCGCCCCCTGGCGTCAGATCGGGGAACTAATGATATCATCGTTTTTATCTTGGCTCACTGAGTTGATGTGCCAAATATGGAGGTGAAATTCGGTAGGGAAAGGGGTCAAATAGCCAGTTTGCTATTCAGTTTGCTATTCAGTTTGCTATTTGCGTAGTTATTGGGAACAGCGTCCCCTGGCGTCAGATCGGGGAACTAATGATAGCATCGTGTTTATCTTGGCTCACTGAGTTGATGTGCCAAGTATTGAGCTGAAATTCGGTCGGGAAAGGGGTCAAATAACCAGTTTGCTATTCAGTTTGCTATTCGTGTAGTTATTGGGAACAGCGCCCCCTGGCGTCAGATCGGGAAACCAATGATACCATCGTATTGCTCTTGGATCACTGAGTTGATGTGCCAAGTATTGAGATGAAATGCGGTCGGGAAAGGGTTCAAAATAGCCAGTTTGCTATTCAGTTTGCTATTCGCGTAGTTATTGGGAACAGCGCCCCCTGACGTCAGATCGGGAAACTAATGATATCATCGTGTTTATCGTGGCTGACTGAGTTGATGTGCCAAGTATTGAGCTGAAATTCGGTCGGGAAAGGGGTCAAATAGCCAGTTTGCTATTCAGTTTGCTATTCGCGTAGTTATTGGGAACAGCGCCCCCTGGCGTCAGATCGGGGAACTAATGATATCATCGTTTTTGTCTTGGCTCACTGAGTTGATGTGCCAATATGGAGGTGAAATTCGGTAGGGAAAGGGGTCAAATAGCCAGTTTGCTATTCAGTTTGCTATTCAGTTTGCTATTCGCGTAGTTATTGGGAACAGCGCCCCCTGGCGTCAGATCGGGGAACTAATGATATCATCGTGTTTATCTTGGCTCACTGAGTTGATGTGCCAAGTATTGAGCTGAAATTCGGTCGGGAAAGGGGTCAAATAACCAGTTTGCTATTCAGTTTGCTATTCGTGTAGTTATTGGGAACAGCGCCCCCTGGCGTCAGATCGGGAAACCAATGATACCATCGTATTGCTCTTGGATCACTGAGTTGATGTGCCAAGTATGGAGGTCAAATTCGGTCGGGAAAGGGGTCAAATAGCCAGTTTGCTATTCAGTTTGCTATTCACGTAGTTATTGGGAACAGCGCCCCCTGGCGTCAGATCGGGGAACTAATGATATCATCGTGTTTATCTTGGCTCACCGAGTTGATGTGCCAAGTATTGAGCTGAAATTCGGTCGGGAAAGGGGTCAAATAGCCAGTTTGCTATGCAGTTTGCTATTCGCGTAGTTATTGGGAACAGCGCCCCCTGACGTCAGATCGGGGAACTAATGATATCATCGTGTTTATCTTGGCTCACTGAGTTGATGTGCTAAGTATTGAGCTGAAATTCGGTCGGGAAAGGGGTCAAATAGCCAGTTTGCTATTCAGTTTGCTATTCAGTTTGCTATTCGCGTAGTTATTGGGAACAGCGCCCCCTGGCGTCAGATCGGGGAACTAATGATATCATCGTGTTGATCTTGGCTCACTGAGTTGATGTGCCAAGTATGGAGGTGAAATTCGGTCGGGAAAGGGGTCAAATAGCCAGTTTGCTATTCAGTTTGCTATTCGTGTAGTTATTGGGAACAGCGCCCCCTGGCGTCAGATCGGGGAACCAATGATACCATCGTATTGCTCTTGGATCACTGAGTTGATGTGCCAAGTATTGAGCTGAAATTCGGTCGGGAAAGGGGTCAAATAGCCAGTTTGCTATTCAGTTTGCTATTCAGTTTGCTATTCGCGTTGTTATTGGGAACAGCGCCCCCTGGCGTCAGATCGGGGAACTAATGATATCATCGTTTTTATCTTGGCTCACTGAGTTGATGTGCCAAATATGGAGGTGAAATTCGGTAGGGAAAGGGGTCAAATAGCCAGTTTGCTATTCAGTTTGCTATTCAGTTTGCTATTCGCGTAGTTATTGGGAACAGCGCCCCCTGGCGTCAGATCGGGGAACTAATGATATCATCGTGTTTATCTTGGCTCACTGAGTTGATGTGCCAAGTATTGAGCTGAAATTCGGTCGGGAAAGGGGTCAAATAACCAGTTTGCTATTCAGTTTGCTATTCGTGTAGTTATTGGGAACAGCGCCCCCTGGCGTCAGATCGGGGAACCAATGATACCATCGTATTGCTCTTGGATTACTGAGTTGATGTGCCAAGTATTGAGCTGAAATTCGATCGGGAAAGGGGTCAAATAGCCAGTTTGCTATTCAGTTTGCTATTCAGTTTGCTATTCGCGTAGTTATTGGGAACAACGCCCCTGACGTCAAATCGGGAAACTAATGATATCATCGTGTTTATCTTGGCTGACTGACTTGATGTGCCAAGTATTGAGCTGAAATTCGGTCGGGAAAGGGGTCAAATAGCCAGGTTGCTATTCAGTTTGCTATTCGCGTAGTTATTGGGAACAGCGCCCCCTGGCGTCAAATCGGGGAACTAATGATATCATCGTGTTGATCTTGGCTCACTGAGTTGATGTGCCAAGTATGGAGGTGAAATTCGGTCGGGAAAGGGGTCAAATAGCCAGTTTGCTATTCAGTTTGCTATTCGTGTAGTTATTGGGAACAGCGCCCCCTGGCGTCAGATCGGGGAACCAATGATACCATCGTATTGCTCTTGGATCACTGAGTTGATGTGCCAAGTATTGAGCTGAAATTCGGTCGGGAAAGGGGTCAAATAGCCAGTTTGCTATTCAGTTTGCTATTCGCGTAGTTATTGGGAACAGCGCCCCCTGGCGTCAGATCGGGGAACTAATGATATCATCGTTTTTATCTTGGCTCACTGAGTTGATGTGCCAAATATGGAGGTGAAATTCGGTAGGGAAAGGGGTCAAATAGCCAGTTTGCTATTCAGTTTGCTATTCAGTTTGCTATTCGCGTAGTTATTGGGAACAGCGCCCCCTGGCGTCAGATCGGGGAACTAATGATAGCATCGTGTTTATCTTGGCTCACTGAGTTGATGTGCCAAGTATTGAGCTGAAATTCGGTCGGGAAAGGGGTCAAATAACCAGTTTGCTATTCAGTTTGCTATTCGTGTAGTTATTGGGAACAGCGCCCCCTGGCGTCAGATCGGGAAACCAATGATACCATCGTATTGCTCTTGGATCACTGAGTTGATGTGCCAAGTATGGAGGTCAAATTCGGTCGGGAAAGGGGTCAAATAGCCAGTTTGCTATTCAGTTTGCTATTCGCGTAGTTATTGGGAACAGCGCCCCCTGGCGTCAGATCGGGGAACTAATGATATCATCGTGTTTATCTTGGCTCACCGAGTTGATGTGCCAAGTATTGAGCTGAAATTCGGTCGGGAAAGGGGTCAAATAGCCAGTTTGCTATTCAGTTTGCTATTCAGTTTGCTATTCGCGTAGTTATTGGGAACAGCGCCCCCTGACGTCAGATCGGGGAACTAATGATATCATCGTGTTTATCTTGGCTGACTGAGTTGATGTGCCAAGTATTGAGCGGAAATTCGGTCGGGAAAGGGGTCAAATAGCCAGTTTGCTATTCAGTTTGCTATTCAGTTTGCTATTCAGTTTGCTATTCGCGTAGTTATTGGGAACAGCGCCCCCTGGCGTCAGATCGGGGAACTAATGATATCATCGTTTTTATCTTGGCTCACTGAGTTGATGTGCCAAGTATGGAGGTGAAATTCGGTCGGAAAAGGGGTCAAATAGCCAGTTTGCTATTCAGTTTGCTATTCGCGTAGTTATTGGGAACAGCGCCCCCTGGCGTCAGATCGGGGAACTAATGATACCATCGTGTTTATCTTGGCTCACTGAGTTGATGTGCCAAGTATTGAGCTGAAATTCGGTCGGGAAAGGGGTCAAATAGCCAGTTTGCTATTCAGTTTGCTATTCAGTTTGCTATTCGTGTAGTTATTGGGAACAGCGCACCCTGGCGTCAGATCGGGGAACCAATGATACCATCGTATTGCTCTTGGATCACTGAGTTGATGTGCCAAGTATTGAGATGAAATTCGGTCGGGAAAGGGTTCAAAATAGCCAGTTTGCTATTCAGTTTGCTATTCGCGTAGTTATTGGGAACAGCGCCCCCTGACGTCAGATCGGGGAACTAATGATATCATCGTGTTTATCTTGGCTCACTGAGTTGATGTGCCAAGTATTGAGCTGAAATTCGGTCGGGAAAGGGGTCAAATAGCCAGTTTGCTATTCAGTTTGCTATTCAGTTTGCTATTCGCGTAGTTATTGGGAACAACGCCCCCTGACGTCAGATCGGGGAACCAATGATATCATCGTACTGCTCTTGGATCACTGAGTTGATGTGCCAAGTATGGAGGTCAAATTCGGTCGGAAAAGGGGTTAAATTGACTATTATTCTTTTGATGATAAAATAACGACTGGTCCCCTTCGAATAGCGAACCGCTAACTGCGAACTGCCGACTAACTTATAATACCTCGATGGTAAAGCACACAGAGTACAGCGTCCAAGCGCACTTCAAATGCCTTCGAGGTCATATGTCAAGTTCAAATTTAGTTTAAATTGTCTATTGACAGACGGGGTTGAGGTCAAGCGTGGTCTTAGGCAAGACTGTCTTGTCCCCACTTCTATTCAACCCCTATTTATATTAGACCACCTGGCTGTAGGGGAAAATGGGGTAAAACTGTACCCCTAAATTTAGACACCTCACTAGACCTAATAACAGGCCCGCAAAACAAGAGTTTTGGAGGGTGTGGACGGTGGTATTACGGTGAAATGTCAAAATATGCGGTCTTTATATATAACCCCATGCTTTATACAAAAACCACAACGTTTTATATAAAGCATGGGGTTATATATAGAGACCTATAGTTCGACACTTCACCGTAATACTACCGTCCACACCCCCCAAAACTCTTGTTTTGCGGGCCTGTGGCCTAACTAATACCAGTATGATTCTGTAAAATATAATTTGAGGTATGCCATCTCCCAGATATACCTACATAAGGTAAGCAAACACGTTTCCTCGGAGTATGAAGACCAAACAAAATTCTCAAACCCCGTTCCGTTTTGCCCCACGGGATGGGACAATATCGGACCTTTTCTGGGGCATAATGGCCCACTATTTTGCGTTCAAATGTGTTGATGCGCCTTCCTGTTCAAAGATCATGTTGTTATGTTGCACAGGCCTAAGGCCTGGTACACACGACAATTTTACAATGTTCGACGTAAACTGGTCGGTGAGTATTGCGAAACACGCCAAAACTTCAAACTGGCCCAAACAACACCTATCACAGCCAGAAATTAATGGTCGTGTATACACGTCATCATAGAAAAGAAGCCGGGACATCTGAGAACGAAGCTGCGCAAACGCATTGAAGAATTTGATCTCTCCTCTGCACCACGTTAAAAAATGTGTAAAACAGAGTCGTTCCAATACTGCTTAGCGGACTACAGCCTCGAGAGAGCCTTTGGAATAACCAAGCTTTGAATTACAACATGTATAAAAAAAAAAAAACCAAAAACCATGATTATTTTAATAAGAATGTCTCAAATTTTCAGTAAAACAGGTCATATGAAAAGAAGTTCCCGGTTGCAAAAGGCAGCGATATCATTCTATACACGAGTATAAACGGACATGACCGAGTGCTGCCAGCAAATTAAACTGGTTACTAATACACACGATCCACTAGTGAGGTCAGTTGTTCACGCGAATACATGAAAACTGGACAAGGAAAACTTGGTCGTGTGTACCAGGCCTAACTCATCAAGTACAATACATATCGTCAGATGGCAGCTCCTTCAAGGAACGTGGCTAAATAAATATTTGTCAACTATACCCACCCATGTGAAAGGTCAATACTTGAGACTTCTGATGATGTGGGGGGGGGTACATCTGGTCACCGGAAAGTTTTGAAATTTTGGACAATTCTCTCCCATTTCAAGGCATTTCAGTCACAATGTTTGGAGCCAAATTGCCAAACCACCCACGCTCCCTTTTTCATATTGGGTCTCCGAGCCCACGCTGCGTCCTCAGAACTCCGTCGCGCCTGTATCAGTATAAACACCCCCTACATCCGACCGTCGCCAGCCGGTGAAACGGGAGCCAGCCGGTGGGGGTATTTTTGCAGCAAATGTGAGGTGGTGGTAGTAATTGGGATTTCTTTCACATTTCTTCTTAGGTTGTGGGCAATATTAACGGATATTCATTCATGGGAAATAACAGTCGTCATTTCAATTGTTCGGTTAAGCAGCAGGACGCCTTGTACTGAAAGATATCGTACGGACACGGGGAGCGATGTTGTTTTAGAACGAAATTTCGTTTTCAAGTTGTTCACATCCTTAATAACTGACACTAATTGATAAAGATTATCATGGGTAATTATTCCTTATTCAATGCTCTTTGTATATCACTCAAACTTCTATGAATTTAATTAACGTAATCGTTCATATTAATTAAAAAGTCGCACCACGTGCGTCTGTTCAGGCGACGGTGAACAGCATCAAGAAAAGTTATAGTGAGACGGTGAACAGCAAATATATGAGACGGTGACCAGCATGTGTTAAAAGTAGAAGTCTTGTCTTGGATTGAAAACATTGTTGTATGAGCGAGCGACCAAAAACGGATTATGAATCATATCATTATGAATTAGATGTGGGGTCAATTGTTCAAAAGTGCGGGTTGGGGTGCATTCCACACCTAAATGATGTGCGGTTAAAATAGACATGGGTTCGGATCTTCGGCCTCAAATATATGTAAAATCTTTAACAAAACCCCTGTGAAAGTATATATTTTCTGAATGGGCACACCCATGCCTTATTCCAGGAGAAAAGTGAGCTATTCAAATTGAAAAGGAAAGACGTGCAATCCTCCTTAAACCTTCTTCAACTTTTCTGGAAAACTCCATAAAATGTACGAAAATGTGCCAAATTCGACCCACCATCCAGAGAAAACAAACGAAATGATTTTCTTGTTAGACTTGTGAAAGTTTCTCCGTCCAACGGGCATTTTAAAAAGCGAAAAAAATCAGGGGGTCGACCTACTCGTTTTTTGTAAAATTTTATCGACATAAGGGAATCATCATTTTCGTTCCCCGAAAAAGTGAGGATTTTGTCCTGCCTGATATTCAATTCCGGAAACCATTAACTCTGTAGTGGGGCGTAGATGCGATAAGCAAGCAATTGTTATATCCTCGTTTGAAGAAATGGTTACGTCCAGCAGGATGATACTACAGATATCAGCCAGTAGAAAGGGAAGAAGAATTACCATGCTGTCAAAAACAGGCGACCTTCCTTATTATGAAATTAGTGCGAAATTGGGGCCATTTGTGCGAAACCGTGGCCTAGTGTGGAGTGCACCCTTGGGCTCTCTGCGTCGCGCGGATCTCCCCAACGTGAGATTCCCTGTACATTGTGACGTCATACAATATGACGTTAAAACAACGGCGTATATGTTATGTTTTGTGGATTTAACATGGCGATAGGCTAATTATTGTATATTATTCTCCGACATTTTAGCACAACATATACGCTATGTCAGACAAAGATGAGGAGGTACCTATTGATCCAGCCAATGATTCTTTCTTGGAATTGCCCTTTGCCGAAATTGTGGAAGGGAATGTGGCTCCAGGGCCTTCAGGCAAAACATGTACAACATGTGGGGTCAGTTATAAGACAGAAGACCACTTGGTGAGACACAGAAAAACGCATGACAGCACGTATCCCTTTAATTGTGGACGTTGTACTTTGTTTTTTTCATACAGATGAGAAGTTGCAAGAAAACATGGCGGCAAAGCACAGTCAACGCTACTTATGCGACAACCGTAGACTACTGCGTGTTTCGATCCAAGGGAGATAATCAGGATTCAGATACTTCAAAGTTTCAACATTACTGCACGGACGGGATCCCTTCAGTATTAACTTTGTACCATCTTACAGGCGCGATGGAAGAAATTCAACATTGGGGGTGCCAAATCGGGGATGGGACCGAGAGGGAAATTTTGAAAATTTAGCCTCCATTTTACGCACTCTGGCGCATGTTAGGGAAGATCTTAGGCTGAGAAAATGTTCACAATTTCCGCCTTTCTAACTCTAAAAAGCAAGGTTTTCAAAACCCCATTTTCTGCTCTCCAAACACCATTTTTGGCGTACGGAACACTGATACCAGAGTTTCAAACACTTGTGTTTTAAAACCCCGCAATGTGTGTTTGAAAACGCGTCGTGTTGTTCGAAACACTATATTTGACGCACAGAAACACCGATACAAAAGGTTTCAAACATTGGTGTTTTGAAACACCATAACGCGGATTTGGGCGTTTATTCACCCATTCCCAAATTTAATCTATAAAAAATGATATACTGGTACTGTAATGCTTAAACTATTGCAATAAATTAGCACAACCGGATAATCTTCAACAAAGTGATACCGGTAATTAATTGTTTAATTTACCGTAGTTATTTTCTTGAAATTCCCAATCAGTCTCTGGGAAGTCCGGTTTTTCGAAATACCACCTACGGCATTTCGAGATAAGGGACATAAATCTCTGGCATTATTCAAAGTGCACCTAAAAAGGATGTCGGGGCCCTGTCTGCCCTGTAGGATGGGGACGTTGTGCTAAAGTACCCGATGAACAATGTTTCAGAGAATCCCCACTATCACCCGAAGATCATTGAGACACGTGTCTTCAGTGGTTTATTTAATGGAAGACTTACTTGAAGTTTTCAATAAAAGTATCTAGACTAAGTAAGGATTATATTACCCTGTTATAGATATCCATGTTTGGCGTAATATCCAGAAAGCGATTTTCTTTTGAAAATCTATCATTCTTTCTGACTACCGGTACATGCTGTTACGCTTGTTCGCCGTGTCATGTTTGCTATTCAAACAGTACCAGTATGACATTTTGAAATACCTGGTTGCAACTGGGCTGCAACGGGAAGTGGGGTTTGGAAAACCTGCGATCTGGGGTATGGAATCACTGCTTCTTGTTTCTGGAAAAACTGCAGGTCTGATTTTCGAAAACCTGGTTGCAACTGGGCTGCAACGGGAAGTGAGGTTTGGAAAACGCATGGTGTGGGTTCTCAAAAAACCGAGACCTCTGGTTTTCCAAAAACCACTATCCGTTGCAGCCCAGTTGCAACCACTTTTAGTGTTTTGAAAAACATTCTTTTTACAGTGCACATGAGAAAGGAATGCAGACAAGGCTATAAAACCATATAAAGCGACTTGGAATGTTTGGATGCGAGAAGATTGTAGGCTAAATTTGATTATGTGGATTAAACTGAAATACGGTTATGGCTGGTACATGTATCGGATATGATAACGTATACGGTATGAGAAACGTGAGCGTCTTTGTTGGCAACGGTTATGCCGTTCACGACAAACACCGACAAAATACGACGAGAAACACAAGGACAACAGCTGACAAATATCAAGCGGAAAGTGTTTTCTTTTAATCTATCAAACATTCGGTGTACCAACTTGCAATTTGGGACACCGTGTGTGTCACCCACAGAATCCGGATGCGAGGCAATCTAGAATTGTGAACGGCCCAAATTGTAGCTCGATTACTCAAGTTAGCACATGCTGAATGTTTGATAGATTGACAGAAAAGTATTCCTTCTGTTCGATTGGTTTACCGGTATTTATATAGTAGACGACAGTACATGGAAGTCATTAATGGAGTCTAGATCAAGTGCAATTCTCCCTGTATTTCGCTTCTGTTATTTCCAGTGTTGGACGGATTTTTCCGGTGTTTGTCGGGAGCGGCCGACTCGTTGCCAACAACGATGTTCACGTTTCCCATACCACACAATATCATAATCGATGGCAGCCGTTACCGTATCTCAGTTTAATTAACACAATCTATTTTAGCCTGTAATCCTGATTATCAACCCATTCAAGCAGACCAAGTCCCAGAAGCCTGTTTTTTTATCCGATTTTCTGAATTTATACCCCTAAGTAGTAGAGAAAGGGCATCAACCTCATATTGACCTTCGAAATTTGCATGACCTTTGTGACGTCACTTCCGATTTCGCTCACGTGACCCGGCGCATGCGCACAATATCGGCTACATCGTGCGCAGGGTCACAAATGTCACTTCCGATCACGTGACCAGAACCGCAAGTGACGTCGCAAAGGTAATATATAAATTTCAATGGTCTATATGCGGTTTCGTGCCCTTTCTCCTATCTTCGTGCAAATTCTGCAGTGCGGGAACTGCAAAATTTATGCGAGATTCTCCTGGAGTACAGGATCCCCGCTGGATCCCCTCCAACACTTTCCCATGACTACGAGGACCAGACATAAACCGAAAAAACTTTCCCTTAAACAGTTTATGCCCAACTTGCCAGAATAACCTGGCTTCCTTGTGTATGTATCTCATCTGTGATATATTTGAGGTTGACATCCATTCAACCAGGTCAAGAAAAAGAAGATAACATATATTGTTTAAAGGAAATTGTCCATCGGCAACTAACTGACACCATTTCCTGTAGGCATCCAGTTGACCAACAGCTTTTAAATGTTCGATAACGAATGGCAAACAACGTGTTAAACACTCATAGTCCTCGTCAAGTGAACGTCAGGACAGCCACCCTCTTCTTCGACGCATATATCCTCTATAGGTCACTCCGGATGTGTTGAACTTTCGAACAACGATCGCCGCAAGGGAACCTCTTCCAGTTGTCATTTTTTAGGGGTGTTAGCTTTTTTTTTCTTTGTTCCTCCTTATAGTTGTGACTGAAACGAGATAGTCGTCCGTACCTGATATTACATCATTTTCATGTTCACCAGGCACAATGGCATATTCTTTGGTCTGGTAGCCAAAGCTACCTGTGTGTGAATTTAATTCGAATTGCCTGTACTTTATGCCTAGGTTGTTGTGTTCTGAGCATAAATGTGAAATGAGGCCGCTGTAGTCATCTGAAAATCCTCCTGGGCAGTAATAACAAAGGAATGTATCTATATACAAGCGTCTAATCCGTCATTCATTATTTAGCCGTCGTCCACTAAAGAATTTCCGCATCCATAATCTATAGACAAGCGTCTAGTCCGTCATTCAATATTCAGCCGTCGTCCATTAAATAATATCCGCTTCCATAATCCAAAGACCTATTCACATTCCATATTACAGCAGGAGACCTATTCCATGTATGGAGGAGTGTGTCCTATCTGAAATAGGATAATAAACATAACTAGAGCTGCGAGCAGCTATGGGTCGGCTTCCGAAATTACGCATGCTAGACGATCTGGACTACTAAATGTAAGTCAATATACTGCTAGCATTCTATCCTCTGTGGCTCGAAATGCTCTTTTATACTACCAAATGCGAGTCCAGATACTGTTACTATGCTATCCTCTGCGCATTGCGCCGCAAGGTCAATAGGGCTCGAAATGCGCTTTTATACTACTAAATATGAGTGAATATACTGTTACTTTTTTATCCTCTGTGTGTTGCACCGCAAGATCAATAGGGCTTGAAATCCGCTTTTATACTACTAACTGTAAGTGAATATACTGTTACTTTTCTATCCTCTGCACATTGCGCCGCAAGGTCAATAGGGCTCGAAATGCGCTTTTCTACTACTAAATGTGAGTCAATCTACTGTCACTATACTAGCCTCTGCGCATTGCGCTACAAGGCCGTAGGGCTCGGAATGCGCTTTTTATCTATTAAATGTGAGTGAAGATACTGTTACTTTTCTATCCTCTGCGCGTTGCGCTAAAGGTCAATAGGGCTCGAAATGCGCTTTTACACTACTAAATCTTAGTCAATATACTGCTGCTTTTCTATCCTCTGCGTGTTGCACCGCAAGGTCAATGGGGCTCGAAATCCGCTTTTATACTACTAACTGTGAGTGAATATACTGTTACTTTTCTATCCTCTGCACGTTGCGCCGCAAGGTCAATAGGGTTCGAAATGCGCTTTTATACTACTAAATCTGAGTCAATATACTGTTACTTTTCTATCCTCTGCGCGTTGCGCTATAAGGTCAATAGTGCTCCAAATGCACTTTTATACCGGTACTACTAAATGTGAGTCAATATACAGTCACTATATCATCCTCTGCGCATTGCGCTACAAGGCCAATAGGGCTCGAAATGCGCTTATATTTTACTAAATGTGAGTGAAGATACTGTTACTATACTATCCTCTGTGCATTGCGCCGCAAGGTCAATAGGGCTCGAAATGCGCTTTTATACTACTAACTTTGATTGAATATATACTGTTACTTTTCTATCCTCTGTGCGTTGCACCATAAGGTCAATAGGGCTTGAAATATGCTTTTATACTACTAAATCTGAGTCAATATACTGTTACTTTTCTATCTGCGCGTTGCGCTATAAGGTCAATAGGGCTCGAGATGATCTTTTATACTACTCAATGTGAGTCAATATACTGTTACTATACTATCGTCTGCGCATTGCACCTATCGCAGCATAACAATCTGTATCTATCAGGGTTTAAGAAAGTAGGCCCTTGCAAAATTGGAAACTTCTCCACAAAATTCAAGATCTGCAACGAAACTGTCGAAAATGCAATGTCAGAGATGCGTAGTTTGTTTGTTCGTCGAAAGACGCAGATGTACATTGTAAATGCACAGCAATCATGCATTCTTTAACAAAGGAGTATTTCTCGGTACCGATGTTGTGAAATAATTATGTATGGATGTGTGCAGTGTTATTGCGTAATCTGGCAGAATATTGCAAAAGGTTACATGAAGTAATCCTGTCAGGCTGGAAATCCCCTAAATATTAATAAATCCAAATAGTGCAATATATCCTGGTATTCCCGATATGTCAGTAGCCTAGAAATTTGTACCTATCAGGGTTCAAGAAAATAAGTCCTTGCAGTCAGAGATATCAGTATGCGGATTTCAAACAACTGCGGGGAATAACTGAGACTGAATAAAACGTCATTCAGCGAATCTTGAATCGGGCGATTCGGCAGTTACGTGCAAATTAGCCAAATTTGTTCAACAATCACGTTACTCATTTACATATTCTATCTTCCTCTCTTCTATCCCGTATTCAAGTTACTTGGAATAGGTGGAAAAGATAAAGTGTGCTATTATACCGTGTGTCTTTTTTTCTTTGCTCGTTGTACATATGAATTCGTACTTGGGTATCGACCACCTGTACAAGAACGTTTCTTTGAAATTCCTTTGTTTAACATGGCAGTGTGACTATGCGTCACAGGACCTACGAAGTAAGGTAGGCATTAGGACAGGCACTGAGCTCTTGGCAATCTCCCCCCCCCCCCCAGCCCCAAGTTGAAATCCTGCCTATATTAAGATGGGCTCATGCAGCCCAAGTCAGAATCACCAGAGATTTTCATCAAAAATCACCAGAAATTTTCGATTAAAACAATATTGAATATTTTGTTGAAGATTAAAAGTGATGGGATTGAATGAATAGTTTACCAGTGCTGATGTGAATCTGTGACACACCAACACACTCTGTGGCAGTGATTCTGTGACACACCAACAACACTCCGTGCCAGTGATTCTGTATCCCTTAATCAAGGAATCAAAATTTGAAATGACAAGAAAAATTTAGACATAATTACACATGTAATGTTTTTGTTTAAATTATATCCCAGTGTGATACTTTTCTACAGTATCAGTACTACAGGGTGTATCAAAAAAAATGTCCCCCTGTGGGTTTTTATTTTTGTATCTGAATCTGTGCATACTATATGTAAACAATCGGTTGCAACACAAGAAGGTGATATTTGTGTTGCATAATGTGCAAAGTTTGCACAACTGCGAATAAAATTGCCTGAAATAATTAAGTTTAAAAACGAGTGGTGAGACTTCAAAAATGCACTGGCTGGCTTCTGCCATACACACTGCGTGGGTGTGATTAGCGCCGAGTTCAACAATAGCCTGTCAAGTTCTTCAATGTGGCCTGTCAGACAGATGCTAACTGGGCACAGTGCAGTTCAGTTTCGTCAGCTATGAGAATGCATTGCGAAGAAACCTTTACTCACAAATAATACTGTCGGCTTATGAGCTTTAAGTCCAATCAAGACAAATTTTATAGCAAGACACTGTCGTGTTCATCAGTATGGTTGGTCAGCAATTCACCTCATCTCAACGTTCTTTTATGGTGACAACATACTACCAAACAAACAGCATTAGGGACACAATAATGGCTTTCCAACAGCGTTTTCCACAGCGTCAACCGCCAAACGCAAGGACAATAAAGCGCAATGTCCATAAATACCAGCTTCATGCAACTAGCCTAAACAGAAACAACGGCAACTCAGGTCGCCCGAGGACTGCTCGGTCTGCGAGAAATATTGCCGCTGTTCGTGCCGAGTTGAATGCAAATCCTGGTAGCAGCGCGAGAAGGAATGGCGTTCCGCAAGTATCGTCGGCAACGTTCAATCGAATTACACGTTTAGATCTGGTGTTGCACCCTTACAGAATACAAAGGCGCCATGAACTGTTGCCGGCTGACCATCAGCGCCGACTGCAATTTTGCCAGTGGTTGGAAAATCACCAACCCCGGTTCGTAACGCACTTCCTCGTTGGAGATGAATCGGTGTTCCACATGAACGGACGGGTCAATACGTGGAACGTGCGGGATTATGCTCCCCGTGGTCATCTACCAGATTTTCATTATGATGTATCAATCAGTCGACAAAGTTTGACTCTTTGGATTGGTATGGTAGGGGATGGTCACATAATTGGCCCCATCTTCTTTGATGGAAATGTGAATGGGCCAGCCTATCTGCGAATGGTCAATCAGGATGTTGTCCCCAACCTCGTTGGCCGCTATGGACAGCAACGGAATGGTGCCATACCCCATCTCTGGTGGATACAGGATGGCGCCCCAGCACATCGTACGCGTGATGTTAATCAGCGTCTCCAACAGCTGTTCCCTCGACGTGTGGCAGGTTTGGGTCATCCAACTGAATGGCCACCACGATCACCAGATCTGACTTAGGCCGACTTCTTTTTGTGGGGCTATCTGAAGGGGAAGGTGTACCAGACTGTCCCAGCCAACCTTGCCGACCTTCGCCAGCGAATTGAACACGAGGTTCAAGCTCTCAGACGAACGCGAATGGTCCGCAGAGCCTTCCAGGAGATGCGCGACAGGGCAGGCCGTTGTGTTCAGCTGCGAGGGGCTCACGTTGAAGGACATTAATGCACGACGGCTGAAATGTGGATGTCGGAATTGACGCCTAGATTAATTTATTTTGATATCGGATGATCGTCTTTAATTTGTTAATGGCAGCATTTCATTATTTCATTATCTTTTTTCTTTATTTATTTGTTTCTTCATTTAATGAATTTTTTTGTTTCTTCACTGATTTTTCACATTATGCACAGAGTGCAGTTTTTTACAAGTCTTATTATGCACAATTGAACGACGTTCAATTACAAACAAAAACATGCTATGAATTGATATGGAACATGTCAAGATCAAGTTCTTTTACATGTACATAATCATAAAAACAATAATAT
This sequence comes from Hanleya hanleyi, assembly GCA_036873755.1. NCBI lineage: Eukaryota > Metazoa > Mollusca > Polyplacophora > Lepidopleurida > Hanleyidae > Hanleya > Hanleya hanleyi. Next base: position 16,205 of record JAVTVY010009378.1, read on the forward strand.
ACAAAACTGGATTGATGAAGAATAAATCTAACTGGAGAACGTGCTGTGTGGTTCACCGTGTAAATGGCAGAAGCCAGCCAGTGCAATTTTGAAGTGATACCACCCTTTTTAAAACTTCATTATTTCACTCAATTTCATTTGAAATTGTGCAAACTTTGTGCATCATGCAACATAAAGACCACTTTCTTGTGTTGCAGTCCGTTGTTTACATATAGTACTCATAAATTCAGATAAATAAATAAAAACTCACAGGTGGACATTTTTTTTGATACACCCTGTATGTTACTATCTGTAGCGGATGAAACCCAGTAAAACTTAAACAATTAAAACCAGTAAAGAAATTTGTCTGTTGAATAACAGAAAATATGGTATGGAGATTTGAATGAGTAAACTACTAAACAACTTACATGATACCAACAAAATTTCCCAACACAAGCTGGTAAATTCCTTGGGTGGCTTGCAGGATGGCTTTGTTTCACCCTCAGTAAACTTTTATCATTGTCGCTCACAGGCTAATCTGAAGGATACCACATCTATCTTTGTTCTGCTGGGTTATTGATTAGTCTGACTTAATTGGTTGATGTAGGATATTTCACCAGCAGTGGCAATATGACCTAAATTTGAAGCCTGATTTGGTCGGTGATGACATGTTTGGATGTGAAATAGGATACACGTTAAAGACCACAGTTACTATCTATAACGATATACTTACTTCTGTGTATTAAGAATGTAATGGTAATGTTGGTAATAGCAGTGAAGATAAATGCACTAACAAATGATGGAAAATTATCATTTCCTATTTCATTATCCCATCACGTTTTGTACTGTGTTATATACAATGTATACAGTGAAACATACAGCCAATGGTTCCCAATGGACATGACAGTGCAGTCGCTGAGCTATCAATAAATAATAAAAAAAATAATTAAAAATCAAATTTTCATCAGAATTCGGTCAGCTCAGAACTTGCTGGTAACAATGCCCTAATGCACGTTCATGCCAAAAATCATGGTTCTAATGTCAATGGTTCTCCTGATTTTGCCGACGAAAGGATTCGGATGGACTGACTCACTCACTCATTACCGGACAATTTGCGATCTGTAGCCTACTTCGTAGGAATATCTCACGATTGAGTGTCGCCGCGACAGAGGATATACATTGTCTTCTGAATTTTTTTGGAAGCCTAATAATAATAATAATTGGAACTGCGAGCAGTGGCTTCCGGGGACCAGTTTTACACAGGGCCTTGTGTCCAGGCATATGGACCCTGTTGGAATACCATGCAGCGATTTCAGACCATCTATCTGCGCTTATGTAAGAAATCTGTTTCAATCTTTATGGGATACTATGGATAATAACAAACTTCACGAGTTAAAAAAACGGTTGGTTATACTCACCTGAACAGTCATAAACGTTTCGACCAGGCCATGATTAGACGATGTAGGATCGGTCACACACGATTAACTCATGGATATTTACTAAAACAGGAACCGATTCCAAGGTGTATACCTTGCTATGAAGATCTCACGGTGAAACATCTCCTCATAGACTGCATAGATTTTAAGACTATAAGAGATACTTTTTATCGAGCAGCTACGCTGGAAGATCTTTTTAGCAGAGTGAAAGAGGATTGTATTTTAAATTATTTGAGAGAGATAGGTTTGTTGTACAAATTTTAATGTTTGTACCTGTTTTAACGCATTAGTTTACCGAGTTTTTGAATTGATTACTTAGAATTTTGTTTGATCGTCGCTATATAGCGGAAATATTGCTGAATGCGACGTTAAACCTTAATTCTCTCCCGCTCTCTCCAGGAATTTGGTGGAATGTGGCCGCTAAACCGTTCAGCTAATCGACAGTATTTTGCATTCAGTGCAACACACCATAGCCTTCACAATACATCTCAGCAGCCTAGTAATTTGTACCTATCAAGGTTCAAGAGAATAAACGCTTGCAATATAGAAAATAGCCCATTGGGCTTCAATACCCCTCGGCTATCAGTTATTGTCTACACCCAGCAATCATGCAATGTATAATATATTCAGTGTATTTTTAGAACTAGATTAACAAAAATTTGATCTAGTAGGTTTGACTGTAGTTCAGGTCGAATTCTTAGCTCTAAATATACAATTCTAAAAAGCTTATAATCAAATCAAGTACTTTTATCTTGGAAATATAGATCAAGGTCAGTCATCTTCAAAAAATTTCAAGTCAATTCTAACTTAATTGCAACAGGAACATGGATTCTTAGATCTTAGACTTAACACATAGAATTTGACCTTTTAAACATAGGTCAAGGTCAGTGATATTCTTCAATAGATTTCCGGTCCAGCCATAAGTGGTATAAATTTGGGCAATGTAGATATAATCTTTCATGAAATATTGTACTGAATAGAATCTGACCTGGATAAAATAGGTCAAGGTCAGTCATCTTCAGCACACATCACCAGATGTACACATATTATTAATTTGGAAAGCCTAGATATATTCTCCAGGTTATATCGTAATAAACAGTATATGACCTTGAAAAAATAGGTCAAAGTCTGTCAACTGGGATAGGCTTCCAGTCATTCAACAGTTGCATAAGCAATATAAATTTGGGAGACCCCAGCAAATACTAAAATTTGACCTTGATAAAATAGGTCAAGGTCAGTCATCTTCAGTACATGTCTGGACCTTTGCCAGATGTATACATAGTATTAGTTTGGAAAGCCTAGATATATTTCTTCATGACAGACCATAATAAACAGTATATGACCTTGAAAAAATAGGTCAAGGTCAGTCAACTTGAATAGGCTTCTAGTCAATCACCAGTTGCATAGTGATATGAATTTGGAGACCCCAGTTTCCATCCTTTATAAAATAAAGCAAATATTAAATTTGACCTTGATAAATACGCCAAGGTCAGTCATCTTCAGTACACCTCTGGACCTTCGCCAAATGTATACATAATATTAAATTGGAAAGCCCAGATATATTTCTTTATGTTAGACCATAATAAACATTGAAAATATAGGTCAAGGTCAGTCAACTTGGATGGACTTCCAGTCAATCACCAGTTACATAAGTAATATGAATTTGAAGGCCATAGCTTCAATCCTTCAAAAAACATGGCAAATACTATAATTTGACCTTGATAAAATAGGTCAAGGTCAGTCATCTTCAGTACACCTCTGGGCCTTCGCCAGATGTATACATAGCATTAAGTTGAAAGTCTAGCTTTATTTCTTCATGTTATATCATAATAAACAGTAAATGACCTATAAAAAGTAGGTCAAGGTCAGTCAACTGGAATAAGCTTCTAGTCAATCACGAGTTGCATAAATAATATGAATTTGGAGACCCTGTGCTTTTATACTACTAAATGTGAGTCAATATACTGTTACTATGCTATCCTCTGTGCATTGCCTCAAGGTCAATAGGGTCGAAATGCGCTTTAATACTACTAAATGTGAGTCAATATACTGTTATTATACTATCCTCTGCGCATTACACCGAAAGGTCAGTAGGGCTCGGAATGCGCTTTTATGCTACTAAATGTGAGTCCATATACTGTTACTATACTATCCTCTGCGCATTGCGTCGCAAGGCCAATAGGGCTCGAAATGCGCTTTTATAATACTAAATGAGATTCAATATACTGTTAATATACAATCCTATGCGCATTGCGCCGTAAGGTCAATAGGGATCGAAATGCGCTTTTATACTACTAAATGTGAGTCAATATACAGTCACTATATGCCGCAAGGTCAATAGGGCTCGAAATGCGCTTTTATACTACTAATTGTGAGTCTATATACTGTCACTATACTATCCTCTGCGCATTGCGCCGCAAGGTCAATAGGGCTCGAAATGCGCTTTTATATTACTAAATGTGAGTCAATATACTGTGCGCATTTTGCCGCAAGGTCAATAGGGCTCGAAATGCGCCTTTATACTACTAAATGTGAGTCAATATACGGTTACTATACTATCCTCTGCGCATTGCGCCGCAAGGTCAATAGGGAAAGAAATGCCCTTCTATACTACTAAATGTGGATCTGGATAGTCTGCATGGTTAGCGTTTCAATGTCACAAAAATATGTCCGTAATCTGGTAATGCTGCCTAAGCTGTGTTACCATAACTTAAAGCTTACAGGCAGTTTATATTCCCGGAAAGTTTCTCGCTGCTCACACAGAAAAAGTACAGCAGAAAAATCAATAAATCTGTGTGAAGTTTGTTACCGAGAATAGCCAAATATTATACAGAGTTACAGCGTATGTCATAATCGGTTTTTCAACAAGAACATGCAGCTATCCAGTACTCACGTGTGTGTTCAATCTCCTGATACAGCATACAAATCCAGTCAGTCTGTTGTGGTCCTTAGGATAATGCGACACGAACTACAGTCCATTTCAACAATATATAAAACACATACATACAGCTTGCACCTCGCATGAATAAAACAGAGAATATCCTGAATGCTCGTTTATACTCTTACTCGTCATAATACTCGCCACATTTCACTCTCTACTGCCTGGTACGGTCATAACTGGAGTTGCGAAATGTTTGAAGTGATCATGTCAGGCTGGAAACCCCCTAGAATTAATATTGCAACATACCATGGAAATGGCATTTTCAATTTTACATGTCTGTTCTGGGGGAATACCCCTGCGGGACCCCAACAATGATAATATCCAGTAATAAAACAACTCAGCATTTAAGGCGGGATATTCTTACATCAACCTCTGTACTGGTAGTGACGTCATTGCTGCCTTTTACATCTAAACTACATACTTTTCACCGACGAATAATCCGTCAACTCGCAAATTTGGGAGAGTTAGATTTTAGAATTGCGGGGAAACTATTGAAGCTAGGTGGAAACGGTTGGCATTTTTCCGAAAGAGCTGCTCCTGGACAATACAAATCAATAAACTGCAACGCTGTACCTGCAGTAGATCCAAAGTTATAGCCTGTACAACATGTGTTCCTTTTCTTACAAAAATCAAGATGGCGGCCAAACTACGTAACCTAGGCTCAACATTTTTGCATATTCATGATCGCCATATCAGATAACATATATTTCGTCACTTATCACGTCCAAATCCGTTACTTGAAAATTCAACCATTTTGATTGGCCACTGGCGGCCATTTTCTTTTACGGAGCAACTTCTCTAATAAAATTTTGAAAGACCCTGATCTATTGATTATGTTTACCAAGTTTTGTGCTGATTGCTTAATTGGTTCCGGAAGAGTAAGGTTTAGAAGATTTTTTCCAAAACCGGGTAAATCCAAGATGGCCGCTGAACCCTTCGACCAATCACAACCAATTTTTAATATGCACTAGATCTCCGCATGTCTAATATGTGTGTAAAGTTTGGGCATGATTGACCTGATGGTTGCTGAGATTTAGCACACACAAAATCATGAGAAGAATAAAAATAAAAAGAATAATAATAATCCGAACAATAATAAAGAAGTCTTCCGATCTTCATCGGAAGCCTTAATTATCATATTGGTATTGCACGCAATAACCACGTGGTCCCGCCTGCATCTGCCTGAAGATCGAGTGGTGGAATACAAAATGTGAGTGTCTTTTGGTGAGAACAAGTCCCCATCGCAAGAATTCATGGTTGGAACTTTTTCGTTTCGTATATTCCATTGAATATATATCTAACACTTATTCAATTGTGAATATATTACTACTTTTCCAGAAATATTATTTTTGCTGTTCACCGTAGCACACCAGCTCGAGTCCTTGCTGGCCACCGTCGCATGCTCGTGCTGTTCACCGTCGCCGGATTAGACGCACGTGGTGCGACTTTTTAATTAATATCAACGATTACGCTAACTAAATTCATAGAAGTTTGGGTGACATACAAAGAGCATTGAATAAGGGATAATTACCCATGATAATATTTATCGATTAATGTCAGTTTTTAAGGATGCGAACAACTTGAAAACGAAATTTCGTTCTAAAACAACGTCGCTCCCCGTGTTCGTACGATATCTTTAAGTACAAGGCGCTCTGCTACTTAACCGAACGATTGAAATGACGACTGTTATTTCCCATGAATGAATATCCGTTAATATTGCCCACAGCCTCAGAAGAAATGTGAAAGAAATCCCAATTACTAACACCACCTCACATTTGCTGCAAAAATAGCCCCACCGGCTGGCTCCCGTACTTTCACCGGCTGGCGACGGTCGGATGTAGGGGGTGATAAAGGGTGAAAGTGTGTGCCTACATGTATATTGCTGTATGTTGTTCTGATGTCTGAAACTAGTGAGTATTTGAAATGTCTACTCTATCATCTCTCAGTCTGGTGTTATGATAACGCAATTGTCACGGATGACGTTTTTCTTACAGTGTACTTAGCCGAAAGTGTTCGTTGAATAAACACGACCACATGTCGGCTACCTGTATTTATGCTAATATATCCAAATGTGTTAACCTCTACTAACTCCACATATCCAGTCGTCTGTCATTCATTATTTCATTCATGCATCGTATCGTTCGCTGTCCATTTCATTCATGCTCGCCCGGCTTCATCCACGTTCAACCGGTTCCCATTCATATGCCTCGCCCGCATTCCACGATCGCATTTCGCGTTACATAACCATATACTATATATTGGCCCTGTTCGATCGTCTCGGCACATGCTTTAACGGTGTGTCCGTGAGACGGTCTGGTGAAAACACTCTACACGATTGTTATATCCTACAGGTACGTGGTCATATATTATTACGATATTGGTTATTTACAGTAAGATAACGGAATGGGGTAAATGCTGTGAATTTTGATAAGCTATTACATCGGCGAGTATGATCACTGATTTATGGAAGTGCCGTTTTGAATTCATTGAGAATAATGTGAACTGTATTTGATTGAATTGTTATTGCCACATTGATAGAATTGTTATTTGAGAGTAATCCGCTGAACGATCTGGTAATTATTGGCTGCATATGAATTTACAAGATAATGGTCAGCTCCAGCGTAAAGTGATTGTATATGCAATGTATGTCTATATTCGGTTAAATGTTGCGATCAAGGGTCGTACTGAACTAAATCTTGGATAACATTTATTGTAAGGGGGTCTCGGAGATTATAATTGCTCAGTGTTGTCGGACAAATTCTCTGAATGTTGTGTTAGATTGACATGCTTTAACGGTGTGTCCGTGAGACGGTCTGGTGAAAACACTCTAAACGATTGTTATATCCTACAAGTGTCCAGAGGGTCCATAATAAAGCATTAACACCGGCATATTTGTGTTCGTCTCCTGGTTCTTCCAATCTCCCGTGACACAATGATTGTTAATCAGAAAACGTTCAAAATTATATATTTTACAATAATTCCTTCTGCACCTCAAAACAGTGAGACATTTCTTTGAGGAACAAACCGTTGGACAAATCTATGTATATCTGAGGTTGCTCTTTACAGAACACTTGGATTAAAATATTATTCCAATCTGCAAGTAGTGCTCTGGGTTTAGTTATTGCCAAGTGCGAGCCTTTTGGACGAATACCTCACTTTGTTCACTTTGCTCTATGATTCTATATGGTGGTACCAATCATTAAATCTGAAGGACCCAGCATTAGCACCAAATTCAAAAAGACAAGCATGGTATAGATCAACATAGGCTAGTTTCCTGCAAGAGAGAAGCGGTCAACAGTTTTCAATGATGACGGCAAGACATCATGATGTTCCAACAATATCAAATCCATGTGATATTCGTTGCAAAGTCATCATCTAAACAGTGCAACAAAAGTAAGTCCCCCCCTAAACGATGTTTGATATCTTCCAAGATATTTTCCAGATCCTGATGAATTTTTGCACACACTAGCCCAGTAACCAGCCCCACACGGTATATCAAGGATTAATACGTAGGTGTAGTTGTACGCAAATGAGCATGCGCAAACTGGGAATCGGTCCAATTTTGAAAAGTTCATGAACAGATTAATCCAGACTTTTCAATGTCAAATCGTTATTTCATCACAGAATTCGATCATGTTGACTCCGTATCTCGACGGTCAGTAATCATTAAAATCGCGTGTAACCGCCACGACATTGGATGACATTTCGACAACGTGCTCGCATGGTGTTGATGAGGCTTGCGATCCGACGTTGCGGGATGGCTAACCACTCCTCCTGAAGCAGGCGTCTCACGTCATCAAGATTTGACTCCACCCCAACTCGACGATAGACCGATTGTTTCAGCTGATCCCAAAGATGTTCGATGGGATTGAGATCCGGAGAACTGGCGGGCCACTGCATGTGGTCAATGCCTTCAGTTTGGAAGAAGCCATTTACAATCCTTGCCCGATGTGGACGCGCATTGTCGTCCATGAAGACAAATCCATCCCCAACGGCACCTGCGTAGGGCAAAACCTGTGGTCGAAGAACTTCAGTCACGTAGCGATTAGCGTTCAAGTTCCCCTGAATCGGCACCAGATCGGTTTTACCGGTCAAACTAATGCCTGCCCAGACCATTACGCTGCCACCACCAAAGGCCGTTACTGGTTGCACGCAACACTCGGCATGCTGCTCTCCCTGACGACGCCACACACGCCTCCTACCGTCAACGTGACGGAGACAGACACGCGTTTCGTCACTGAAGAGAACATTGCCCCACTGTCGTCTGGTCCACCGAACATGATTTCTTGCCCACTGCAGACGCGCTATCTTATGACGGCGGAGCAGAGAAGCCTTCTTCACCATACGCCTAGCACGCAATCCGACGGCTTTTAGGCGTCTCCTAACTGTTTGAGCACTCACTCTCCTAGCGCCGACACCAGCATCTGCTCTTATTTGATCTCGGACCTCTCGTGCTGAAATTCAGAATGGGAGTTAAGTGAATTGAGGAGTGAGTGAGTCGTGTTTAACGGAACGAGTTGGATCTGCGCTACATCAGAAAATGGTATTCGATTTTTTTGTGGCACACCGAGGCCCTCATACCTGATAACGTTCTGTTCCTCAGTGTGACGTTAACGATTCGACGGTCTTGTCGTCGTGTGGTCGTCCTGGGCCTTCCACTTTTTGGTAGATCCTTCACATCCCCTGTAGCACGAAACTTTGCTTGCAATTTGCGAATTGCTTTAGGTGTTACCCCCATTCGACGAGCAACCTGTTTTACAGGGGTGTTAGCCTCCAACAGACCAATTGCAACAGCCCTATCCATATTGGATAAACGAGGCATGGTTTACCACAGAACTTCAACTGAATGCCCAAGACTTGTGGGCAGAAATATGGGATATTCAGGTAGGAGACCGTTTTTATTGACCATCTCGGACATCAAATTACGTAAAACCCGTTATGTGAAACCGCATGAATTTCTTGTGGTGGTTGACATGTCCTGGATGCCCAACCACACGAATATTTCATGACTGGTTGATCGAATTCTGTGATGAAATAACGATTTGACATTGAAAAGTCTGGATTAATCTGTTCATGAACTTTTCAAAATTGGACCGATTCCCAGTTTGCGCATGCTCATTTGCGTACAACTACACCTACGTATTAATCCTTGATATACCGTGTGGGGCTGGTTACTGGGCTAGTGTGTGCAAAAATTCATCAGGATCTGGAAAATATCTTGGAAGATATCAAACATCGTTTAGGGGGGGACTTACTTTTGTTGCACTGTTTAGAAAATGATGTATCTCAGTCACGCTTTGACTGTGACTGTTCATATGAGCACCATGAGGATCTGGAAGTACATGGGTTCATACGGCCCTTGCCCCGGATCAAGCGGCATCAGACACAAGTTGTGAAACGTAACGCCATAGATCGTGCACGCTCCGCTCGTATTTTGCTATCAACATGCGATATGTATTGCCAAATTTGATTGGAGGTCCTTGGTGGTATAGCCCTGTTATATAGGTTTCTGCAATAATGATTTGTGACGTTGATTAAAATCGGCGCATTTAACACAGGATCTAGCAAATGCTACTAGGCGAGATATGTATACGCCATATGAAGGTCCCACTGAAATATTACTGTCCAGAAAGGCATAGTTTACGATATCGAAATTGTAATCATCTCTTTTGCCATAAAGTCGACGAGAGAGAAGGCCCGCTTCATTTTATTAATGAATATAAGGACTAATATAGACATATAGTCTCGTGTCTAAGATTGTCATAAAAATAAAATACCGAAATAAAAATCTAGGTTGGGAAAATAAACAACGGCGAAAGGTTTTTGTCCTATATACCCCATAGAGAGTGTTCAACACGAATTCGCACAAGGGTCTGTAGACTCAATAAAAATCAGTTTACGACCATCGATAACTATTTATCACCCTACCATACCTACACAGGGTAACGAAAGATGAAGTCGATGTAGCAAAACCAACACGTAATGCTGTGTCGGCAAGATAAAGGCAATCCCATTGTGAATTTAGCAATGCATGTTGAAAGGGAAGAAAGGGGAAATGAAGAACACAATGAATTTGCCAGTCGTTTTCTGAAGAATCGACTAGTATCAGTCACGCTTTGAATGTGACTGCGCATATGAACATCATGAAGATATTGTATTCACAATGTTCATATGGATCCTGTGCCAGATTAAGCGGAATTACCCACGAGTTACGAAGCGTAGCACCAAAACTGTGATATTTATGACCAAATTAAGCTAGTTAGAGCAAGGATAACCACAAGAAGAGATTTCCACTGAGGAATACGAAACTAAACTCTTAGACTATGTGTCTAACTTTCAAAGCATGTGAGATAACTGAAGAACGTGAAAAAGCTTCTGAAAACTCGTTTTGGGAACAAGGCCAAAGCTCATACATTACATGTAACTTCCGGAGACATGGTGTCAGTCGTATTACGTTTGCCAGATAACTGACAAATCTAAGCAAAAACGCTTGCCTGGCAGTTACGTTTGCTAGGCAAACTTTATTCTTGCTGGTGGACGTTCTGTCTCCGAGACCTGCCCTCCGTACAAATCATTGTGATTGTTGTTATGTGATTTGTAAACATGGTGGAGAATGAAGCGCTTGGTCGGCGTCGGGCCTCATATGTATTTCTTCTGAATACGAAACTGCATTCAATAAATACTCCCCTCGTTTTGCGTTTTTCACTATTTGGCGGTCGCATATTTCATCACTTTCCAACAGATGAATTTATTGGACTTTACATAATCTATTTGTATATAATATCCATCAAGCAGGTGCTAGGGGCCGTGTGGTCATGTTATTCAATATGTTCACATGAACAGCTACAATAAAAGCGTGGCTGGGATACAAATCATCACAGGTATCACTTTTGGTTCTTGTCATGCTTTCAGATATATGCATTCAGTGTATTTGTCCGTGGGGCCATATGACTTCTTGTCAGTACGCCAGCATCGTATTCCATCACCCATTCATTGTTGCGTTTAAATCTAAGATAAACTGTGCTTTCTCAAGGAATTATTTTAGAAGTACAATGAGTATTGTGCTGGTAGGCCAGGTCGTAATATTGTCGTTGTTCATAACAGCAGGCCTAGGTAGAATAAATTTCTTAATAAATAAAGAAAATGGCACAATAAGGCGGCATTTTGGCCTATACGTGGTGCGGTTGAATTCGAAAAAAATAAAACAATGTGTTTTAATACAACGCCAAGAGAAAATATATGTACACAATATGTGAATGTTCTAGCTCGATTGCGTTATGATTATAGACATGACATGAAATTGAAATCCTCCGCATGTGCTATTTCGTGACACGAAGGACCCCTTGGACCAAAACGTCGTCTAACCTGGTGATGGGCGGTGGCATTATAACTCCACTGATGAAAAATCTGTTTTTGTCCAAGGGGTCCTTCGCGTCAAAATGTATGTTTAAATGACTCGATTTAGGCCCGTTTACACAAAATAGCACATTCTACGAATTTCAGTTTCATGTCATAACTATAATCATAATTCGATCGAGCTAAAACTTTCACATATTGTGTACATATATTTTCTCTTGACGTTACATTAAAACACAATTATTTTTATGACATTTTGTTGTTGTTGTTTTCGATTCAAATCGCAGCACGTTTTGGCCAGAATCCCAGCTAATCGTGCCATCTCCTTTAGAAGAACATCTTCTAATGAGCCAGGTCGTGCTGCCCCTGCTGTTCATGATGCAGATGTTGGTGACACTCCGCGGACAAAGCAACAGGCTTAATTAATCCTGGTAATCATGTACATAGAGAATTTCAGTACACACAAGTTCAGGACATCATTGGGCCTAGTCACGGTAGTTGGGAGTTCATATCAAAAGCAGATGATTCGCAGAGGCCCGAGTGTTGTTTGACACACGTTGGCTGGAAAAAGCTAAAGACACAGAGAAAGTTAAGAAGCATATCAATAAGTTAAGAAGGCATATCAATACAAATTGTTCGGTGTCATGTTTGATTAATGATTGTCATGTAATGATATGCGGAAACTGTTCATCCTGTAGCTAAAAGATAAAACAAAGGCTATGTGTTATACAGATAATCCGATACTATATAAACAAAAATGTATCCACTCATGCATTTTTTATAACTGGAATATATGTTACACTGTAAACGTACAAAGGCTACAGAACAGAGCTCGAAAAAATAACCCATTGTGGGTCTAATGGCAAAGTTTTAATGAGATACATTGTCTAAACTTATCTTAATGATTTAATTTTCATAATGCTATCTCCATACCAAAATGTAGCGTCAACTTATTCCTTTGAAACAGAGAAAGAAAGAATTAAATTTTATATCGCGTCCAGCAACTTTTCAGCTATATAGCGACGAATATCACAAATCTCAATCTAAAGTTCTAATACCTATCAACGAAATGCAAAATACATAAAGAACTGACTCCAACAATATATATTATACATACAATCATCCACAACATTTAAGTTATTTAGCGACGAACAATATACATATTAATCTAAAGATCCCATCCTATCAACGAAAGCTAACCGCACAATCAACCTACTCGAACATTACATATTATGAAACCTACAATCATCCTCTGCAATAGGCCAGTGACACAAATAAGCAGATCTATTTACCTCATCTAACAAACTAGTCATCGAACAACTAAACGCTGTGTCAAACGATCTTCTCACACATGACCAAATAGATTTCCCTCCATGAAGACTCCCAGTGTACCGCATTCATACAAAATACTCTGTAATCTTCAAATGCGATGATCTCTTTTACACAGTAGGCGTACTGCACTCCGACAATATCTTCCAGTAAATCATCCACTAGGTCATTTCATGCATCTAAACATTCTTTATATACACAATACTCTCACCGGATCTAATGAACTTTTCGTTTCTCCCCGCTGAACGCTTAATATAGGTGATAAGGGGAACATTTATATGCACAAGAACATGTAAGCTATAGATATAATCAAATGATTACATAACACCACTAGAACTAAATCAACTTTGATTTCAGGCATTTAAACATTTATATACACAAAAGTGTGCTCTCCAGAACCAACGAACCTGACGCATCTCACCTTTTACCTAGATGGTTTAAGTAATTCAAACATTTATATACACTAGTCACCTATATCACAAGACGATACCCATCGGAGGACATATCGTCGCATCTCACCATTGGACCTGTTGTACTTCTCCATCCAATTATTTACATGTGTGATTTCCGGTATAAAACAAGAACGTGAAACTGTACATGATTCAAACGACTGTAGTCCGACGGTATAGTCACTGCAATGCACAACAATCTTCTGTCAACCATAAATTGAGTAATCTTCACTTTTAATTGCATTACATTCTGTAAGCCTCACTTTCTGTGTATCGCCCTCGTCCAATACGATTCATAAATGCGATTAGAGTAATTTGAACAACATTTTTATGCACACGAAAATGTGAACTAGATCGAGTCAAATGATTACCTAACATATTGATCATTACTAATCGTCTACTACTACAACAGTGAATTCTGTACCGAGATCTGATATTTAACATTTAAATACGCAATAAAGCGTTCACCAGAACCCAAGGACCTGACACATCTCACCAATCACCTGAGTGATTTAATTCCGCTTAACCCGGGAATAGGGGCCATATGAACCCATGTACTTCAACATCCGCATGGTACTCACATGAACAGTCACAATCAAGCATGACTGCGTTACTTCATTCTCTAGATGACGACAACGAGAATGTTTGTGTTGATTGACCCAGGACCGTCACTTCTGTATGTCACTTTGTTGATTTTAAAACGAGAATTAGAGATGTGTTCGATTTTGTCAGCTGTGTACACAGGATAGGACATCAATATTAAGAAGTGAATTGCTATACACTCTATATATCCTGTTAAAATATTTGACGAAATAATGTTTTCATCGCTCTAATAAAAGTTCTTCGCAAGATTGTCCTTAGATCAACTCATTTTTAATAAAAATGGTAATTAGGGAGTAGGGTTATCACAATAGATATTTATTTCGCCAACATCGCTTTCGCCAATATTACAATTAAGATATCACTGGAAGAATATTTGAATGGGCTATGTCTACACTGTATGAACACACTCGTTATGATTGGCTTGTGTCAGTTATTCAGGTCAGTAAGTCGCAGTATTGTATACAATGCACAATAAAGGATGTGGGCTGATTTGCGAGATAATACGAAGATGAAAGGAGAAATACATACAAATATATCGAATTGTGCTATTCTGTAAATATACAGACATCCGGTCCGACATCCATTAGCCAGTTCTCTTTCATGAACAATTTCCGCGTCCATAATCCAGACCTTACTCGTAAGACAATGTTATGGTCTGTGGCATAGTACATGAGATTTGTTAGGATTTGATATTGACAATCCATTAAATAGGTCAATATATCACCTCGTCGCTTTATGGCAAGCATTAGGGTGCTTGTCAGGGGTAGGCGTACACGTTCCATTATATTTGGTCCATACTTCATGTAAGAAAGCACGAGAGAGATATCCTCTCCTTATTGGCGTTTACGCCAATGGCATTCAACATTAATAGGGTGGGTGGGTGGTGGTGGTTGGAGACCGTGATACATGGACATTGAACAAGGAGTATTTCTGTGACCGGCAGAATGAAGCGACAGAATGGCCGTATGCTGTCTGTTTTGGGGGAGACGTCAGAATGGCAGAATGAAAATCGTGGCTGTGTAGGCCTTCTTTTATTTTGGCGACGGCACTATGGCACAATGAAGCTCTCTCAATTTATCAAGTATTTACAAATAGGACTATTACTGTGGCCGGCAGAATGAAGCGGCAGAATGACCGTAGTCTCCCTTATTTGGGGAAGACGGCACAATGAAAATTATGGCCTTGTACTCGTTTTTTTTTATCACGGCAGAATGTCTCAATTAAACTTTCTCAATTGATCAACTATTTAATTAGTCTTTTTTTTTATCACGGCAGAATGATCCAACCGATCCAATTCAACATTTCCAACTTATCTATTTAAAATATAAAAACTAGAAGGATTTCTCTTTTTTTTTGGGTGCACAGCACAATGTCACTTTCTCAATGTATCAAGTATTTAAAATACAAGGATTTCTGTGATCGGAAGAATGAAGTGACAGACTGACCGTACTCTTTGTTAATTTTTTTTAGACACAAAATGTGTCAATGTTACATATATATGTAGGAGGATTTGACATCGATTGAAAAATGTAGGCCTACATATACAGCAAGGCTACCAAAGAGCTCGCCTGGTATTTCCTTCCGATATGTATTATTCTTTCCTTGCCATGCTTCATCCACTCCAGTTGTGTACCAATTCATAAACATCCCCTCCATCGTGAAATGATGGACAATGTGTATGGCATGTGTATGGCAAGTTTAGGCTCAATTGTTTTACTTAATTGGAAAGTAAAGCAGAGCCTGTGTTCAGTGATCCGTCAGTTCAGCTACTTGAATAGTTTCTTTGGTCGCTGTTCTATCTCTTAATCTGCATGCATGCGAGACCTTGGAAAGTAAAGCAGAGCCTGTGTACTGATCCGCGAGTTCAGCTGCTTGGGTTCTAAAACTTAAGTATTTTGTGGAAAATACGTCTCGTCACAAATTATGTAAAGATTAGTTGTACAAATATTTATTGTTATATAAATAGGCCGATTCTCTGCAAATGTTATCATTACCCGAACACATCCTCCAGTGCGGAGGCAAGGAGTAGGGGGAGGGGCGGTGCGTCCCCCTGTCTTAAATCCGAGAATGTCTCCTGATCAGTACTCCATTTCTGTGGAGTGTTTGTTGGCGGTTTCAAGTCATAAATCTTTAAGCCATCCGGAATGACCCGAATATTTCAGGGAACATATTTTCGAAGGATCTGGTCTGTTTGATGCTGTGTTTTGTATTGGTAATTTTGGTGCATCTTCCATGTAAGGATCACGAAATTGGCGAAGAGTGTCTTTTAGCGGCTTTTGAAACATTTCCCTAAGCGGTCGGTGGTCGGGCTGAGAGTGGTAAATCACTTTGCCTGTCGGCCTATACTACTGCGGTAATGTATCTCTTCATAGAAACGGCGTTACGGCGTTTGGCAGTGTCAACCAGTGTTAGGGAGGAATGTATGTCAAGTCGAGTGTCAAAGCGGAGTTAGGGAGGAATGTACGTGAAGTCGAGTGTCAACCAGTGTTAGGGAGGAATGTATGTCAAGTCGAGTGTCAAAGCGGTGTTAGGGAGGAATGTACGTCCAGTCTAATGTCAAAGCGGTGTTAGGGAGGAATGTGCGTGAATTCGAGTGTCAACCAGTGTTAGGGAGGAATGTATGTGAAGTCGAGTGGCAAAGCGGTGTTAGGGAGGAATGTACGTGAAGTCGAGTGTCAAAGCGGTGTTAGGGAAGAACGTATTTGAAGTCGAATGTCAAAGCGGTGTTAGGGAGGAATGTATGTGAAGTCGACTGTCAAAGCAGTGTTAGGGAGGAATGTATGTGAAGTCGAGTGTCAAAGCGGTGTTAGGGAGGAATGTATGTCAGGTCGAGTGTCAAAGCGGGATTAGGACTTAGGGTTAGGTATGCTTCATAACTATCAGGTTTAGGGTCAGTTCAGCTATAGAAGTCAGATAATTTCTCCACCAAAGCGTAACTAGGGTAATGTCGAAGCTGGGTGTTAGGCATGAGTGTGCTTGAAGTTGACTTTCAAAGCACTGTTAGGAAGGAATATATCTGAAGTGCAGTGTCAAAGCGGTATTAGGGAAAAATGTACGTGCAATCGAGTGTCAAAGCTGTATTAGGGAGGAATGTATGTTTAGGTGAGTGTCAAAGTAGTGTCACGGAATGTATGTCAAGTCGAATGTCAAATTGTTGTTAGGGAGGAATGTATGTGGAGTCAAGTGTCAAAGCGGCGTTAGGGAGGAATGTATGTGAAGTCGAGTGTCAAAGCGATGTTAGGGAGGAATGTACGTCAAGTCGAGTGTCAAAGCGGTGTTAGGGAGGAATGTACGTCAAATCGAGTGTCAAAGCGGTGTTAGGGAGGAATGTACGTGAAGTCGAGTGTCAACCAGTGTTAGGGAGGAATGTATGTCACATCGAGTGGCAAAGCGGTGTTAGGGAGGAATGTATGTGAAGTCGAGTGTCAAAATGGTGTTAGGGAGGAACGTATTTGAAGTTGAATGTCAAAGCAGTGTTAGGGAGGAATGTATGTGAAGTTGACTGTCCAAGCGGTGTTAGGGAGGAATGTATGTGAAGTCGAGTGTCAAAGCGGTGTTAGGGAGGAATGTATGTAATGTTGAGTGTCAAAGCGGTATTAGGACTTAGGGTTAGGTATGCTTCATAACTATCAGGTTTAGGGTCATTTCAGCTATAGAAGTCAGATAATTTCTCCACCAAAGCGTAACTAGGGTAATGTCGAAGCTGGGCGTTCAGCATGAGTGTGCTTGATGTTGACTTTCAAAGCACTGTTAGGAAGGAATATATCTGAAGTGCAGTGTCAAAGCGGTATTAGGGGAAAATGTACGTGCCATCGAGTGTCAAAGCTGTATTAGAGAGGAATGTATGTTTAGGTGAGTGTCAAAGCAGTGTCACGGAATGTATGTCCAGTCGAATGTCAAATTGTTAGGGAGAAATGTATGTGGAGTCAAGTGTCAAAGCGGCGTTAGGGAGGAATGTATGTGAAGTCGAGTGTCAAAGCGATGTTAGGGAGGAATGTACATCAAGTCGAGTGTCAAAGCGGTGTTAGGGAGGAATGTATGTCAAATCGAGTGTCAAAGCGGTGTTAGGGAGGAATGTACGTCAAGTCGAGTGTCAACCAGTGTTAGGGAGGAATGTATGTCAAGTCGAGTGGCAAAGCGGTGTTAGGGAGGAATGTATGTGAAGTCAAGTGTCAAAGTGGTGTTAGGGAGGAATGTATTTGAAGTTGAATGTCAAAGCGGTGTTAGGGAGGAATGTATGTGAAGTCGACTGTCAAAGCTGTGTTAGGGAGGAATGTATGTGAAGTCGAGTGTCAAAGCTGTGTTAGGGAGGAATGTATGTAATGTTGAGTGTCAAAGCGGTATTAGGACTTAGGGTTAGGTATGCTTCATAACTATCAGGTTTAGGGTCATTTCAGCTATAGAAGTCAGATAATTTCTCCACCAAAGCGTAACTAGGGTAATGTCGAAGCTGGGCGTTCAGCATGAGTGTGCTTGAAGTTGACTTTCAAAGCACTGTTAGGAAGGAATATATGTGAAGTGCAGTGTCAAAGCGGTGTTAGGGAAAAATGTATGTGGAGTCGAATGTCAAAGCAGTCTTAGGGTTGCATTGTACGTGAAGTCCAGTGTCAACCGGTGTTAGGGAGGAATGTATGTAAAGTCGAGTGTCAAAGCGGTGTTAGGGAGGAATGTACGTCAAGTCAAGTGTCAAAGCGGTGTTAGGGAGGAGTACGTCAAGTCAAGTGTCAAAGCGGTGTTAGGGAGGAATGTGTGTCCGGTCGAGTGTCAAAGCGGGATTAGGACTTAGGGATAGGTATGCTTCATAACTATCACGTTTAGGGTCATTTCAGCTATAGAAGTGCAGTGCCCAAGCAGTGTTAGGGAAAAATGTACGTTGAGTCGAATGTCAAAGCGGTGTTCGGGATGAATGTATGTGAAGTCGAGTGTGAAAGCGGAGTGAGGGAGTAATGTACATGAAGTCGACTGTCAAAGCGCTGTTAGGGAGGAATGTACGTCAAGTCGAGTATCAAAGCGGTGTTAGAGAGGAATGTACGTCAAGTCGACTGTCAAAGCGGTGTTAGGGAGGAATGTATGTCAGGTCGAGTGTCAAAGCGGGATTAGGACTTAGGGTTAGGTATGCTTCATAACTATCAGGGTTTGGGTCAGTTCAGCTATAGTAGTCAGATAATTTCTCCACCAAAGCGTAACTAGGGTAATGTTGAAGCTGGGTGTTAGGCATGAGTGTGCTTGAAGTTGACTTTCAAAGCAGTGTTAGGAAGGAATATATCTGAAGTGCAGTGTCAAAGCGGTATTAGGGAAAAATGTACGTGCAATCGGTTGTCAAAGCTGTATTAGGGAGGAATGTATGTTTAGGTGAGTGTCAAAGCAGTGTCACGGAATGTATGTCAAGTCGAATGTCAAATTGTACCTTGTATAGTGTAATAGCTAATTATTTAGCAACTATCTCCAATTAGAAAGCAGGATTGGCTTTGATTGTGACGTTGCAAAGTGACGCTCTCAAGAAAAACATCTTCATTCTGACGCACTTCATTGTGACGTTACAGGGTTAGGCTCACCCTTTCCTTCCATTCTGCCAGTTCAAAGTGCCGGCAGAAGAAAAGTCTCTGATTTTCCATTGTGCCGCTGCATTCTGCCGTAAAGAACTAAAGTGACTGTGTTTCATTGTGACGCTGCAGCGTCAGTACGAAAAAAGATGGTCTTAAATTTTTCATTGTGACGTGCCATTCTGCCGTACCGAGAAAAAGTAATGTTTCTGATGATCAATTAAACACTTTATTTCCTTCCATTCTGTCGCTTCAAAGTGCCGGCAGAAAGAAAGTCTTTCATTTTCCATTGTGCCGTTCCATTCTGTCGTAGAGGGAAAAAGTGATTGTGTTATATTGTGATGCTGGTAAGCAGGATTGACTTTGATTGTGACGTTGCAAAGTGACGCTCTGATGAAAGACATGTTCATTCTGACGCACTTCATTGTGACGTTACAGGGTTAGGCTCTCTTCCATTCTGTCGCTTCAAAGTGCCGGCAGAAAGAAAGTCTTTCATTTTCCATTGTGCCATTCCATTCTGCCGTAGAGGGAAAAAATGATTGTGTTATGTGATGCTGAGAAGCAGGATTTACTTTGATTGTGACGTTGCAAAGTGACGCTCTGAAGAAAGACATGTTCATTCTGACGCACTTCATTGTGACGTTACAGGGTTAGGCTCACCCTTCCTTCCATTCTGCCGGTTCAAAGTGTCGGTAGAAGAAAATTCTCTCATCTTCCATTGTGTCGCTGCATTCTGCCGTAAAGAGGTAAAGGGACTGTCTTTCATTGTGACGTTGCAGCGTCGGTTCGAAAAAATATGGTCTTAAATTTTTCATTGTGTCGTTCCATTCTGCCGTACTGACAAAACAGGTACCTTGTATAGCAACTACCTCCAATTAGAAAGCAGGATTGGCTTTGATTGTGACGTTGCAAAGTGACGCTCTCAACAAAGACATCTTCATTCTGACGGACTTCATTGTGACGTTACAGGGTTAGGCTCAACCCTTCCTTTCATTCTGCCGGTTCAAAGTGCCGGCGGGCAGAAAGAGAGAGAGTCTTTCATTTTCCATTGTGCCGTTCCATTCTGCCGTAGAGGGAAGAAGTCATTGTGTTATATTGTGATGCTGGTAAGCAGGATTTGACTTTGATTGTGACGTTGCAAAGTGACGCTCTCAAGAAAGACATGTTGAGAGTCTTGAGACGAGAGTCTTGTTGAGACGGATTTGATGACGTCGTTATGAGCGGACGTGTTTTTACACTGCTCCGGTAGCTCATCGATTGATTGGATTTCTCTACACCAATTTCTCTACACCGATTATCCAGATTCAGATACGAGCGAGTTCATTTGAATTCAAGTTAGAAGTGTTTAATGAACTGTTTAATGAACTGTTTGGATGATCACTGGATTGCACTCATCGCACTGGATTGCTGAATTACTGACTTACCGGTGTACATCCTGTGAAAACTACACCTAGATTTGGACGGAATCTGAGTAAGTTTGCCTGAATTTGAATTGAACTGATTGCTGAATCGCTAGTATATTAGCTCAGCTGTTTGGACTATATCAAATAGGACCGCCTTCAAACTGAAATCACAACGCCGTAGAAGTTGGCAACACCAAATAATTGGATTCAAAGCGAAAATCAACTGCCAACGTAACGCAACGTTACTGCACGCCTTGCAAGCTGTTTATAAATCGGCTGGTTTATGAATTAGCGTTGAGATAACTTTGGATTTGATGAAATCTGCTTAGTAGTAGAGATCGCATTGATTATTTGAAAATCTTGAATTTTGTTTGAATTCAACTGTTTTGTAACGGTGACGTAACGCGACGTTACACTTAACATTCTAGACAAACGTCAATCTCGAACGTTTGCAACGTAACACAGACAGGACGTTCTGGACAGGGAACTATTCTGTCGTCATTTTCTTTTGAAAGCGCCAAAAGAAAGACAATATTGTGCCCATTCTAGACAAACGTCAATCTCGAACGTTTGCAACGTAACACAGACAGGACGTTCTGGACAGGGAACAATTCTGTCGTCATTTTCCTTTGACTTCGATTTATTGATCAGAGATAGAAATTTCCTGGATAGGTAGAAGAGAAATCTACAGACATGCCTAAAGTCAAAAAGGACACGACATTCTATGCCGTGGCAGTGGGTAAACAACCCGGAATATATAAAGAATGGAGTATGTGTGAGGAAAATGTTACAAAATATCATGGCGCTTTACATAAAAGTTTTGCGTCAGTAGAAGCGGCCCTACAATATTTGGTTACGAATGGCCATAGCTGCGAGTTTTCCCGTGTATATGACATAGATGGAACGTCGAAAGCAGTGCAGGATCTTGGACATAAATGCCCCAATTGTATAAACCAGGAGAACCACTCTTGTGAAACTGACTCTTGTGAAACTGCTGTGAAATCCGTCGATATGGTAGAAGAAAGTGTGAAGTCGTGCCCTATGTGTGACGCCGATGCTGATCGCCACATGATACGGTGCAGTAATTGCAAATTGTGGTATCACTTCATGTGCACTGACCTACCGGACTACCAATTAGCATCTTTTGCCAGTACATCGAGGAAATACTCCTGCCAAAAATGCACCACCATCTCCTCAAAGTTGGAGTATACTTTATTCACCCTCCGGCAACAGAGTACCAACGATAGCTCCCGCCCTGACTGTCGTTCACCTAGCCCACACATGAATGGATCATCTGACTCCCTCAACACATCCGGAATAAGAGAAACTCAGGTTAAGAAACTGAAATTGGAAGCAGAAAACATGAAACTTAAACAGTCACTGAGTATTGCCCAAATGAGGATGGAAGAGCTGCAAGTGACAGTTCAGCAACACAGTGACAATACCACAGTTCTGGATGCAATATCTTCACTGGACGAGAAAATCGTGTCAGCAATAACTCAGACGCACAGCATTACCTACTCTATTGAGCTGGATAAAGTAAAGAATGAGTTGGTGGAAATTAAACGCGAAAATCAAAGAGTATGCGAAGAACTAGAATTCGTGAAAAGGGAGAACCAGTCTCTAAGATCAGAAGTAACCACAACGAAGGCCTTGTATAATGCTGACCTCGAAAAATTAACTGCCGCGTATGAAATAAGACTTGCCAAATTGAATACAGGCAGTGATATCACCTCTGATCTGTTTCGTGCTTTCCAAGATATAAAACAGTCTAACCAGTCTCTGATTACCGAGATCTCTGGCCTACAGACATCTGTGAGTGAACTTTTGTCCCAAGCACCACAACCTTCTATCTCAGTTACCACACAACTAGATGATTCGGTCACCCAAAATATCCAGCAGATAAAGTCGCAACTTGCTGAACTTGTAACTTTGCCCAAGGACACAGTTGGTATTAAGTCTCAGTGTAATCTCCTGAAAAGTGATGTTGGTCAAATAAAGCGTGAGCTAGGCAAGATAATCCCGGCTTCAACAAAACCTGGTAATGGGAGTCCCAGTTACAGTCGTATCGTGCAAAATAGATACGATCCTTTAGCCGACCAATCTAGTAGGTCTACTAGTGGGAAACCGGATGAATATATGTCGGACTACACTGGCACCGAGAATAGTAGAGGAGCTCGACATGATTTTGTGAATCAACCTATGGAACAACGTCAAGAGAAAGTACTCCTCTTGGGGAATTCTCATTTGCATAACATTGATGTCCATAGACTATCTACGCAATGTACAGTAGACAAAAAGATAGCCTTCACCATAGAGGAAGCCAGTTCTACTTTGGATTCCATACCCAAACAATCATCATATCAGTGTGTCCTCCTACATCTCTTCACAAATGATGTCAAAAACCTCAGTTCTCAAGAATGCGTACTGAAAATGCAGCAACTTGTTAACAAAATTAACAACGTGTTGAAGAAGCCCAAGATCATTATTTCCCTTGGTCTTAGCCGTACTGATGATATGGTCCTCAATGGAAAGATGCATGAGTGTAACATCTTGATTCAGCATCAGTTTCTGTCCAACAAAGCGATATTGTTTGTGGGAAACACCAACTTGAGACACGGGGACCAGCCCATTGAGAGATGTATGGCTTCAGATGGGGTTCACTTAACCGCGAAAGGCAGCAGTCTTCTGGCGATGAACTTTCGCAGTGTTATCCATGCTGCTCTTAACATCAAAGGATTTTCACCTGGAAAAGTCCAACGTAAAAATCAACGCCAGAAGAGGCTTCCTAGTCGCCCAAGCCTTCGTCGGAATGTTTATGATCAAGATACGGAATATGATTCCTTTAGAATGAATGACGAATATTACAACAACGTATCACTGGGATACTCTGGCCAGCGCGGTCATAGACGACCATCTGGTATCTACGCCCAACAAGAGGCAAGCAACGATCGTCATGATACAGATTACTCTGTTAAAGACTGGGGAAAGTCTTCATATGGATCTACCCAAAAACCCGAATATGGCAACTTCTGGAGTAATAGATACAATTATCAGTATTACTAACTGATTTAATAATATCATTTTTATAGGTGTAATTCATCACCATCAAACTTACATGAAAACCTAACTATGTGTGTCCCACTTAAATCTTCAAGTTCCAACAATGGAACCTCACCATTGATAAATATAAACCAACTAAAAGTGACGAGTTGGAATGTTCACGGGTTAATTTCAAAAGAATTCAATAAATTAAACGATCCAGATTTCATCAAATGTATCAATGACTATCATATTATAGGTCTCTCTGAAACACATACTGGTCCTGATCATGACTTAGACATTCCCGGATATCGGGTAGTACCACTCATTGGTCCTAAACGACGAACGTCTAACATACATCATGGTGGATTAGCCATTTACGTTAGAGATGACCTTCGATCAAGTATTCGCTTTTTGGAACATACAACTAATCACTATATATGGCTTGAGCTCAATGCTGACAATTTTGGTCTAGATAAAAATGTATATCTATGTTTTGCTTATATCCCTCCTGAGAATTCTCCTTTTTGTCCAATATCTGATATTAGTATTATACAAATGATTGAGTCGGATATAGCTAGACTATCAAATTTGGGATACGTGATACTTACTGGTGATTTAAATGCCCGCACAGGTTCGGGCCTTGACTTTGTGTCTAATGATGATTCTAATCATCTGCCCCTATACGACACTTATGTCGAAGATGATGCAACTTTACGTCGTTACAACTGTGATAAGATACAGGATCAACGTGGCAAACAACTACTAGATCTGTGCATATCCGCACAGATGAGACTTTTAAACTGCAGAACAGTCGGTGACACAATTGGACACTTCACCTGTCATCAACCAGGTGGCAGCAGTGTTGTAGATTATACTGTCGTATCAGATACTTTGCTAAAATTAATATCGTATTTTCATGTACACAGGTTTACAGGTTATCTGTCCGATCACTGTCAATTATCATTTATGCTACGCGTAAATTATCATATAAAAGTTTTGAAGAATGACCTAAAGCTTATGCCTTCTAGATACATATGGTCAGAGGACTCACTTCACAAATACCAAGATGCTTTATGTTCGCATCCAGTTCAAAATGCTATTGATAAATTTCTTGAAAACAGATACTCCCAAGAGCAGGTTGACTGTGCAGCAGATGATTTTAACAATATCCTTAAAACTGCTGGGAACATAGCCTTGAAATGCATTAAGTCTAATAGAGCCAGAAAAACTCGTATAATTACTAAAAAGAAACCAAGGTGGTATGATAAAACTTTGCAAAGTCTTAAAAGTAGCACAAAGTACAAAGCGTATCTATTATCTATATATCCAAAGGTACCATGTGTTAGATCTTCGTACTTTAAATCTCTAAAAGATCTTAGAAAAGCAAGGAAATATAAAAGGAGAAAATATAGAAACAGACTTATTAACAATCTAGACAATTTAGTCGACGATAAGCCGAAAGAATTTTGGAAAATATTGGAAGAACTTAAAGAGAATGACAATCCAAAAAAGGAAGATACAGAAAATGTATCACCAGATGAATGGTTAAAACATTTTGAGAAATTAAATGTAAAAAGTAAATTCAGTTCAACTGAGAATTTCATTGATACAAATTTACAACATCTAGAACAGCAAACTAATTTCAGTGAGTTAGACTATAGAATAAAAGAAAATGAAATTAGTAAGGCAATTAAAGGACTCAAAACACAAAAAAGCATGTGGCCTAGATGGTATCTGTAACGAAATGCTGAAATATGGCTATACCAGTCTTGGTTCATGCATTCAAAAACTATTTAACCTTACTTACTCCAATGCGGTTTATCCCCGATGCTGGAGTGAAGGTTACATCTCTCCTATTCACAAGTCTGGTACTATGAAAAACCCCTCCAATTATCGAGGAATTACTATAACCAGTAATATTGGCAAACTATTCAACTCAGTTCTTAATAACAGGTTGGAAAATTTTCTCTCCTCTCGCGATATCATTAGAAAAGAACAATTGGGCTTTACTAAAGGTGCGAGGACCTCTGATCATATGTTTGTTTTGAAAACATTGGTAGATTCATACCAACAGGTTGAACACAAACCAATGTACGCTTGCTTCGTTGATTTCTCGAAAGCATTTGACAAGGTTTGGCATACGGATCTTTTTTACAAACTGCAGTCGATCGGTATAGGTGGACAATTTTACAAGATTTTAAAAGATATGTATAATAACAATATGCTATGTGTAAAGGTTGCTGGTGCACTGACAAACTGTTTTCAATCATTCACTGGTGTTCGTCAGGGCGACAATTTAAGCCCAAATCTTTTTAAGATTTTCATTAATGATCTACCATCCATATTTGATAATTCATGTGACCCGGTATTCCTTGGGACCACACCTCTCAATTGTTTATTGTATGCAGATGATGTTGTGCTATTGTCTGACAGTAAGGAAGGTTTACAACTATCCCTTGATAAACTACAATTATACTGTGATAAATGGAGTCTGGAAGTGAACATAGCTAAAACTAAATGTATGATATTTAACTGTAAAAGTGGAACATCTCCAAAATCATTCTGTCTTGGTGATGCCCAAATAGAAACAGTACAGTCGTACACATATTTAGGAATTACATTTAAC
>JAVTVY010009379.1:0-43359 GCA_036873755.1 Hanleya hanleyi
CGCAAAGTGCAAGTAGGCTTTGGGGTGATAGTGCTAATCCTGCTGAGTGTGTTGTACGGAGGTGTGTTTTACGACGTAGCCTATGTCAGTACGTTACTTAACCAACTGAGAACACCAGCCATCAGTGAAACGGGTCTACAGAGAGCATCAGTCGTATCGAGCCCAGTCACCACCACACCCCGTGTACAAGCCACGTCGAGCGTAAGCTCTACACTTACACCAAGTACACCTACTACGTCTCAAGACCCACCGGATTTCATCCCTCACAGTGAACCGACAACGACGACCCACGTTGTACCCATCACCACCATCATCATCCCTGAACGTGAACAGACAACGACGACCGACGTTGTACCCACCACCACTCCAGTTCACTCGTACGAAATTTACAAGAGCGGGTTACCACGACAACGGATACACCTCGAACCATGGACCCACGGTGGCAGCATCCCTTCACGTGTCTCATCGCAGGACCGACGGGCTCCGGCAAAACGCACTTCGTCCGGAAGCTCCTTCAACACGCCGACAGCATGATCACCCCACCCATTGCCCGAGTCGTGTGGTGTTACGGAGAATGGCAGGAAGCGTATGCAGCAATGCCCCACATCACGTTCGTGGAAGGCCTACCCAACCTGGCCGATTTGGAACCCGACACCTTGGTGGTTCTGGATGATCTCATGGCGGAGACGGATGCGCGGGTCACCCAACTCTTTACCAAAGGTAGCCACCATCGACGGCTCAGCATCATCTACATTGTGCAGAATCTGTTCAGTAAAAACAAAGAACATCGGAACATCAGCTTAAATGCCCACTACCTGGTGGTCTTCAAAAACCCGAGAGATACCACTCAACTGCTGCACCTGGCGAGACAGATATATCCCGGCCGCACACCGTTTGCGTTGGAAGCCTTTAAAGATGCCACAACCCCTCAGCACGGGTATATGCTGTTCGACCTGAAGCAAGCCACCCCCGACCACCTTCGACTACGGACCGGCATCTTTCCCGGAGAGACCCACCACGTGTACTTGCAAAAATAATGTAAACACACCCACAGTGGCTCCCCCAGCTGGGGTGTGTGTGTTTGATGATGGGGATAATAAAAAGAATGAATACCACAGCAGGGTTGATTTTTTGTCTCTGAAGTAGATAAAAAGAGCAGAGTTGTGGGTTCTAGCATTAGTTGTACATGATGTCTGCGCGAGTACGGAAGCACGCTCCCACGCTCCGTGTATTGAAGACGGCCCCACCCGAGTTGGTCCGAACCATTGTACGCGGTGCGGACCCTGACCTTGTACGCTGTCTGTGCGAGATCGGGTACAATCTGTTAAAAGGCAACGTACCACTGACTCCGGCTCAGAAGACCAAGTTGGCCAAGCATAAGACAGGTCTACGAACCCTAGTCCATAAGCGAGTCCCACAAACACAAAAGAAAAAGGTGTTACAGAAAGGCGGCTTTCTCGGGGCCATCTTAGCACCGTTGGCCGCTTCCGTGTTGGGTCCAGTATTGGGTGGACTCTTCGGCCGACAATGAACCACACGAAAAAAATGGTCCTCGTCGAACCTCGGTTGCTTCAAAACCTCCAATCACCCTACCCTGTGCCACCTACGGTGAAGACCATAAACACCCTCGATGGAGAGATGCAACAGATCTTACAGAGACCGGGGTTAAGCGACAGTGAGAAAGTAAAACGGTACAATGAGACGCTTCAACGGTACATGACGTTCATGGACCAATACAAAACCCTCTCTACCCCACCAGCCACCACCACCACCACCACCACGTGACAGACCGCCGACCTCAGCACCGCTCCAACAGCCGCCATTACCAGGGGTAGCCCCCACAGCCCCACAGTGGGTGGAAGACGAAGTGCTGAAGAGTGTACCTGCCTCGTTCAAGAAACAAGCTGGCCTGGTATTACAACGGATGAAACAGAATCCTAACATGACTTGGAATGATAAAGGCGAACTCCTGGTACAGAATCAGGTGGTCCCCGGCACCCACATGACGGATTTAGTGAATGACCTGATGCGTCAACGCAGATCGCACACGGATCCTCGAGGATGAGAGGTCTTCGCTCAAGGCTTGAAAGACATGCATGTACCACAGGAATTGGTGGGGAACCCCCACCGCTGGGCCTTTATGCAGCGAACCCAGCAATCGCCGAGTCGTGCACCACGACAGATTCCACAACCTTGGGAATCCGAATGATCAGGACACCGCACATCTCCAGAGCCGTGACACGTAGCAAGTCAACGCGACGAACACGACGCCGGACACAACCACCCAAGGTCTGGAACACCTATTAAAACCAACAGCAGCAGCAGGACAACTCAGTCGCCATGTTTTACCTCACCCTACCCAGTAACAGTTCGCTGGATGTGTTTCCTGACAACACCGTGGCCAAGTATGTGACTCAATTACCACAACCGTTGCATTTACCTGGCCGGTGGGAATGTGGACTGGTGGATATTCAGTACCCTTACTCGTGGTACAACGTGCGAGCCAATGAAGTGTGGTACGAGGTGACCTACGAAGGAAAAGACACCCGACTCACCCTCCCCGAAGGCCAATACGATACTCCCAAGGAGTTCATGGGTGGGCTGTCAAGACTGTTGCATTATAAGGCTCTACGGCAGGTCACGAATAGTTCAAAACCCATCCAAGCCTATCCCTTCAAGAATCACGTGAACTTCGATTACAACGCACACAACGACAAGGCAGAGCTTACCGTCACCGCCAACGCGAGTGTCGTACTGAGTCCTATCCTACAGCAAATGCTGGGTTTCGATCTACAGACGTTCGCTGGTCCCACCGAACACCATGGCGAGATCCCGATGGATATGAAGTCGGGTATGTACGGACTCTACGTCTACTCGGACGTGGTGGACAACCACATCGTGGGCGATATCAACACACCTCTGTTACGGGTGGTGCCCATTAAAAATAAGTATGGCGATCAAGTCACCCACAGTTTCACCCACATGCTCTACCTGCCTGTACGACAAACCCACATCAACACGATCACGGTGGATATAAGAGATGACACGAGACGACCGGTGGCATTCGAACGCGGGAAAGTGGTGCTGACACTTCATTTTCGACAAGCACGTGCTCTCCACTTTGTATAATGAAGGTGCCTTACGAGTGCGATGCACGCAGCTATATGGACTATTATGCCCAACAGGCCGGGGGTGGCTTTCCGGTGTTTAGTGGTGCACGCATGCAACGTGGACATGGACTGGGGAACATACTCGGGAGCATCGTCAAAACGTTCCTGCCCTTGGTGACGCGTGGGGTGAAAGCAATCGGCAAACAAGCGGTACGCAGTGGACTGGAAGTCGCCGGTGATGTATTGGGGGGTACGGCACCCAAAGAAGCCTTGAAACGGCGGGCCAAAGAAGCGGGAGGCGTCTTGGTGGCCAAAGCACGACGCACCGTAGGGAATAAAAGAGCTGCCCCACCGACACCACGCACCAGTCGACGACCGACCCAGCGACGACGCACATCGAAGAAGACCTGGGATATCTTTTCTTAAAACATGTCCTTGATCCACGCCGAGTCCTGCCCCTCCACCAACAGTGAATTTGATTTGTGGACCGTGCCGCCCACACAGACCAGTGCCGAACAAGGATTATGGGTGGAGCATCTCCCGCTGTCCAGCATCAACGCAACAGGACCCATCGAGTTCACCATCAGTAATGCGGATACGACCTATGTGGATTTAGCCCATACCTACTTGTATGTGAAAGCCAAGATCGTCAGTGGAGATGGCACCAGAATCGTCGACCAAGCAACGGTGGGCCCGACGAATCTCTGGCTGCACTCGATGTTTCAACAGGTGGATATATTTCTCAGCGACAAACTCATCAGTGACTCGACCAACACGTACCCCTATCGAGCCTACATCGAAACGCTGTTGTCGCATGGGCGAGAGGCTAAAAAATCTCAACTGACAGCCGCTTTATTCTACCAGGACAAAGCCGAGCACATGGGCGCAGAGAACGACAATACGGGATATAGCCAACGGAAGGCTTTGACCGCGAACGGCGTCTCGGTGGATATGATCGGTCGACTGCACGCAGATATGTTCATGCAAGACCGATACCTCTTGAACAAGGTTCCCATCAAAATCCGACTGATACGGGCGCCTCCGACCTTCGCCTTGATGGCCACTAACGTAGAGGCGCATGTAGCTGACTATAAGATTGTCATCGAAGACGCGGTCCTGTATGTCCGAAAAGTGAAACCGAATCCAGCCGTTCAGTTTGGGACACATGAAAGCCTTGGAAACAAAACCAGCCCAGTACCCTATCCGACGTGTGCAAACCAAAGTGTTCTCTGTGTCTGCTGGAAATATGAGCGCCAACAAAGACAACCTGTTCCTGGGGGAACTACCCAAGCGATTGATCCTGGCCTGTGTGGAAAATACCAGTTTCAGTGGAGCCTACCCAGAGAATCCGTTTGACTTTAAACATTTCGGCATCAATTTTGTGGCCCTGCATGTGGATGGACAACAGGTGCCAGCCACGGCCTTAACCCCGAACTTTGGGCGCGCGAATTTCATTCGAGCCTATCAGAGCCTGTTTACAGCCACCGGTCAAATCAACCAGGACGAAGGGAATTTCATCAGTCGGGAGGCCTACGGGAACGGATACACGTTGTTCTGTTTCGATCTGACCCCCACCTTAGAGAACGACCATCAGCTGGCCCTGGCCAAGCAAGGCAATTTACGGTTGGAAATCCACTTTCAACGAGCCCTCCGGAGCACCGTCAATGTGATCTGCTACGCCGAGTTTGACAACATCATTCAAGTGGACAAGGCGCGCAACGTGCTGTGTGACTTCTCCACCTAACATGGATACAGAGCAGATAACCACCGTGCTGGAGAATGACCCAGAGACACGTATGATGTTTCAAGGGGTGTTCGCCCGAGATGTGTTCCCATTAGACCGTATGTATCCTGCTGCTTACGTTCTCAACACGGACCCGATGGATCGGCCCGGTGAACATTGGGTGGCCGTGTACTTGACAGAACAGCAGGGCGAATACTTTGACCCGTACGGCCTGCCACCCTTCCATCCCGATTTAACAGACTTCATGGATCAAGGCACAGAGACGTGGTGTTGGAACAGTCAAACGTTGCAAAGCCTGACCAGTAGCGTGTGCGGACAATATTGCTTGTTTTACCTGTACCATCGATGCCGGGGAAGACCCTTATCTACCATCGTACAGATGTTTGACGAGTACCCCAAGGCCGAGGACCGAGATGTACTCGTCTATGACTGGGCCTCTTTTAAATCATCCACACCCAACAAAATTATATCAAACTAATTCATGCATTTAAATGTAAGTGATTCATATACCGCGGAAGACCACATGAAGGTCCCCACCGATGACGTTCGATGAACGTTCGTGATTTTTCTTTGCTGGTGCAAACTGGACAATAAATGCTCGACACTGGGGTGGCACTGTATCATAGACTGGTCGCAATATATATATATTGGTGTCCATGGGTTGAACTATTTGGTGTAAAATGTCTGTGGAGCGGACACAAAACTAGACATTTTTTTCAGGCATATTTTCTCATCGCATGGGCGGAAACAACTGCCGAAACAAATATTACCTCAAAGGCAGCAAACCAGTTAGCAATGTAGGCCTAAGCCTGAACAATTATATTTTCAATGAATACAAGGTTGTGTTGAGAAATATATCTCAAAATATGATTAATTAATGATTTTCCATCATGACAAACGAACACCCGACCGGCTTCCAACAAATATGGCGGCGGGTATTCGAAGCTCGAAGTCAGAAAATTGCCAAACTTCAAAAATTCAGATCTCATCAACCAGAACGTCTTATGTGCTCACAGTTATTGACTATATCGTAAAATATGTATACTTGCTAACCTTAGTTGGATTCGTGATGAAATAATTTAGAAATAAGTAATTCGAGCACTTTTTGTGACATAGCAAAACGAAGATGACAGCCGTTTCCCTTTTCGCTGCGATGGTTTACACGAAAAACCGGCTCAGTTATAAAAATCCATATCTCCGTAAATATGAAATGTCCAAACTTTTTACGTCAAGACAATATTCTCTTATATGTGTACTTCCTATTTCCCGCAGGAATTTATGCAATATAAATTCTTTCCGCAATAAACTTACAATTTACTGGTAATGGTAACGAAATTCTCCGTCTCAATTTGAGCTTCTTGTACGGCGGCGGAACGCCAAGATCAAAGAGCGCGTGCTGCAACGTAGCAGATCACGTGAGGGTCTAAATATAGATCGTTTGTTTACATATATCAGCTGATCGTGTCTGATATATAACAAACAATACCTTATAACAACAGTACTTTCCGTAATATCTGAATAGTTGATACTCGACCAAGAATTAATTATGACAGAAAAATTATCTTAGATAAGTTTTCGCCCTATTCATAGAAGTATTATTTCCGTCACATCAATTTCTGTCACAGTACTTTTTCAAAAATTTCACCAATTCGCTCCGGGCAAGCCCCATCCATTGGACCAGTAGTAACTCCCCTAGCTCCAACACGGCTATTTTCATACCCTTAGGCTACACGAGTTGTCTCCCTTGCGTCAATGTGTGCAGATGGCGCTACGGTCGACGCCGTGATATGGAAAGGGCATCCCCACACCATCCTGGAGCCGCCATTTTGTTTGTTGTTTTCTTGCGGAGATACACGGGACAATAAACACTCGACCCTAGGGTGGTACAGATGCTAGACTGATCCTATTAACATGGTACAACACCTATAGATTATGTTTATTACTAGGACGTCAGCGAAATACTAGTACCCATCCTCCGCATGGCATTTATTCTGTGAAAACACCCA
Organism: Hanleya hanleyi; assembly: GCA_036873755.1. Lineage (NCBI taxonomy): Eukaryota > Metazoa > Mollusca > Polyplacophora > Lepidopleurida > Hanleyidae > Hanleya > Hanleya hanleyi. The sequence continues at coordinate 6,861 of JAVTVY010009379.1, forward strand.
TGACATGACTGAAAAGAGCCTCACTCGCCCCAATCGGACCATGCAGCGTATTTGTAGTCTAGGGACTACTTTTCCTCCGCGGAAGCTTTCTTCCGCGACCGCATCACCGCCAGACCGCATCACCGCGGAGGAATACAAAGGTCAAAGGTTGCCAGACCTATAGTGGTCAACACTTGGCACCCAGCCAATGCTGATGCAATCCAGAACATGTCAGTACATGCCTTGATCACGTGATCGCCAGATGACCTTGAGACCCCTTAAATTTTACCCGGGGGAACAAATATCAGCCGCCATCTTAAACCCACCACCCACCCACCACCACCACCAGCCGCCATCTTAAACCCACCACCCACCCACCACCACCACAGCCGCCATCTTAAACCCACCACCCACCCACCACCACCACCAGCCGCCATCTTAAACCCACCACCCACCCACCACCACCACCAGCCGCCATCTTAAACCCACCACCCACCCACCACCACCACAGCCGCCATCTTAAACCCACCACCCACCCACCACCACCACCAGCCGCCATCTTAAACCCACCACCCACCCACCACCACCACAGCCGCCATCTTAAACCACCACCCACCCACCACCACCACACATGACCCCATGTGACACAATACTCGCTTCTGATTGGCTGTCGCGTGACGTCACAGAGGTTATATGCAAATTTCTGAGGTCTCTTTGTATACTACTGCCGACTGGTATCATCATCGCTAGCTAAGTTTCGTCGGACAAACCAGTACCATGGCAGAATATCGGATTGGCATAGCTATAAGCCCAGTCGTAATTTTTAAGAGTGCCGAATCACATTCACGACCTCATGACCTCTCCGAAGCCCATAACTCAATCCCGAGAATTCAAAGCAGTTTATGATAAGTCCGACTCCGCTTGCTTGCGACGAAGTCGTGAGCAAAGGCATATTTGAGCCAACTAGAAGCCAGGCAATGTGTCGTATATTTCATCCCATTTGAACTCAGTTATTCGTATGTATTGTTTTCCATTCACGAGGAGAGAGTAAACTTATCGCTATAAGTGCGTACCAGCAGGCCTAGAATTTTGGCACAAATTAAAAGTTTAAGTGTTACAATGCACAACTCAAATTTCCCCAGTGAGCGCCAATTTATCATCAAATTACAAAACAACTTGACACCTTGCCTATGCCCTTGTATGGAGGATTCAACTTTCATTATTTGGACTATATTTGTAGAAACCCTGAAATCGCAACGATAACATCTCAATGCGATATTGAGGGTCGACATGACTGCCATTAACATCCCAGTTGTCCTTGCGACATTATGAGGGCCGACCATTTTGCGATGTCAGAGTCGACGGCTCTCAACATCGCAAATCATAATTGCCATTTCGATATCGTGAATTTAACCTCTACGTATTTTGTCGGCATTGTTCAGAGCCTATATCAGTGGTGACCCAATACCGTCTTTCCTGTGACGCGTGGTTTTCATGATAGCTTCGGTGCGTGGGATCGCCCTTCACTGTATCAATTGGTCAACGTCTGCACTCCAGTCTTTGTACACAACGACACTTTTGACGAGACAACAAGCTCGACAGATTTGAAGGAATTATGATCAACATTCTCCAAAGAACTCACATTCGCAACCGACAATTCCCTTTTCTATTACTTCTCGAGTTCGAATGCGCGTATTACTGTACCCACGAAGCAAATGTCCCTTTAAGCGTTTTTTTCTCTCTCTCTGGAAGTGTGTGTGTGCCCACCCAATCCGACTGTATCTGCTCTTTCTCTACTACTCTTCCAGTGCGGCTTTGCCCAGTGACGTCAAATTCAGACCAGGGCCAGGCCACTGTGGAACACCCATGGAACACCCACAATATAATGCAAGATTTTCATGGAGCTCACATGATCTACCACGATCAAAAACCATACTAAGATAAATTCTACAGAAGAAATCGTTTCGGAATTGTTCAAAGAACACCAATAGTGATCATTATGATATATTATTGAGAAGGGTTTACTCTTCTGTTTTGAAGGGAAGTAGCTTGTGCAAACCATTCTATTTTATTATCTGGTCGCTTCTAGTGCGAATAAAGTATTTTGAATATAGACGAGACCAGACAATGTTTTGTACTACCGTATATGACTGACTGGTTATTAGCCCTTGAACTAGATTTATCTTGGAAGTTGATGTCGTGAATTGCAATGTTGATATCATTATGAAGGTCTGCTGCAGGCCCGTAGCCAGGGGCAGGGGCGTCGTTAGGGGGGGGGGGGGCGTCCGGTGCGAACGACCCCCCCTTGGCCGCGCCAAAAAAAAAACAGAAGAAAAAGCAAAAGAAAAAACAAAAACAGAGAAAACAAAAACAAAATAAAAAAAGCATAAAAACATAAAATAAAAAAAACATAAAAATTACAGATAGAGTGCCAAGACGTGTAGTGGTGTGTAAAAGGCCCGTTTTGTTTGTGTCAAACCAGGAAGTCAAATGGAGTCCGGCATATTCTTCAATATCGATGCGGGTTTATGCGAAACAAATGTGAAAATAGAACCATAAATCTATATACATTGTGTTCAGATTTGTTTCCGAGAAAACGGGTAAAACGCATCTCCGGCAACCGGAGACCCTGGAGCTTCCGGGGCCTAGGCGGCCCCTGGACCCTCGCCTGTCAGGCTGTGACGATCGCTCATTTTAGCTTTGTGTAAATGAATCGCTATCATATTGGTTCTAATGCTCCATCATGTAAAGGTCATCGCTTTTTATGTGTTCTTTTTATGTGATAAATATAACTAAATAGTCAAATGGATTCAGGCATGAAGTATGACTTTTTCAATATCGATGAGTGCTTATAAATGCGAAACATACGTGAAAATAGAACCATAAATCTGCATACATTACGTTCGAATTTATTTCTGGGAAAACTCTTAGAACGCGTCTCTGGAGATCTGGAACTTCGAAGCTTCCGGAGCCTAAACGGCTCGTGGACCCTCGCCTGTTGGGCTGTGAGGATTTCCTTGTTTTATCTTTGTGTGAATGAATCGTATCTGTAGGCATATTGGTTTCCCTCCCAAGAACTATAAGTCATCGTTTTGTATGTTTTAAATATAACTAGAACGTCAAATGGATGAAGGCATGAGGTGCGATGTTTTCAATATCGATGCATGCTTATAATTGCGAAAAAAATCGTGAAAATAGAATCATAAATGTGCATGCAGTATGATCAGTTTTATTTCCGGAAAAACGTTCAGAACGCATCTCCGGCTATCTAGGACCCCGGAGCTTCCGGGGCCTAGGCGGCCCCTGGACCCCCGCCTGTTGGGCTGTGATAGTGGTCCCCAACTTTCAATGACGTTCCGACGCCACTGGGCTAGCCTACGAGGTATATAGGCCCAAAGCGTTATTATTGTGTTTTCAAGATGACAAGAGAATAAAATATAATACTGATATTTGACAAATGACAGGTTAGTTTAATTGTTGGAAATCGCTCAGAATGCATCTCAGGCCATCTAAGGTCTCAGAGCTGTATAATATAACCCTAAATCTGCATACATTATGTTCAGATTTAATTCCGGGAAAATGCTTAGAACGCATCTCCGGCGATCTAGGACCCCGGAGCTTCCGGGGCCTAGGCGGCCCCTGGACCCTCGCCTAAAGTGCTATGATAATCGACCCCCCTTTGAAAAATCCTAGCGACGCCCATGAGGGGGGTTATTTTGGGTTCGGGAAACCCCCCCTTCCGGAAATTTTATTTTTTCTCATATAAATGCCCTTTTCAAACTGAAGCGAATCCCCTATTTGCCCTTTTTCCCATACAGCGAACCCCCTGATGTGCCCTTTTGGAGTGAAGGCGAACCACCCCTCAGTAAATCCTGGCTATGGCCGTGTACTGCATAGGCCTACCGGTCGGCGCTATTATTGATAATCCAGGATCAACAGGGAAGATAGAGACTGTTATCGCTCCATTCTTGGTCTATTGTCAACCGACAGTAACATACACATTATGCGTATGCCCTACTTTTACATCAGATATCAAGTTCAATTTGTCTGCACAAATGTGCACGTGAGGATGGATGTAGTGCAAAGATTGTACAGAAAGGGGGAAAGCAACAACAACAACATCGGTGTTTCTTGATAGCTATTATCACCGGTCGCCTTGTTTGGCACGTCTGATTCGACCACAGTCTCGGATATGGTAGGGTTTAGCTATCTGCACTTGTGACACGTTGCGTCTACACAATTCATACACGTACAAAGAACTCCCGTCTGTATAGGCTATTGGAAAAATACCTGAACCGTTTCAGTGACCTCACAATAAAGTACAAGCTGTTGTCTGGTTCATTTTTCCTGTACTTTACTGAGACGCAGTGACATGCATGCTGAAGAACTCTGTAGCCGATGTGATGTATTTTATGTCAAATATGGAATATTTGAATGTGCTGTTTTCTATTAACTTGTGGTATAGTACCGGTAGCAGGTGCAAATTTAACACATACTCAATATATGTAGCGCTGATAGACCTAGCTAGTTTGGGCTATATACATTTATAGTGTACCGGTATCACAAGACGAAACACAGATACAGTAGGCCTACGCTACCTTTAATAATGGAATATCTATCACTGCGACTATACACAGCCTAAACGTATAGGTTTGAACACATGTGTTTAAAGCCTAAACATATGTGTTGAAAATCTAAACACCAAAGCGTTCAACATAAACGTTTAGGCTGAAACGTGTTCTCAAACTGAACCTTACTTTTATATTCCAACCCTATGCGGGTGATTTACAGTGCGCATACTGGAGTATGACAAACTAATGCTTTATTGATCACATGTATATTGTAGAAAAAGAAAGAAATAAAATACCGGTATGTAGTATATACACTGGGTATATTTTTTCTGGAATCTAAGATCAATAAACCATCAGTTTGCGAGTGCCTTAGCTCAGCATTCACTGACGCTGTTAATTACATCCGTAACGTAAACACCTGTCGGATCTTTACGAGTTCTGGATATAAATAGTTCAGTGTGTGGAGGTGGGACAGTGGAGGTGGTGATGGGGGGGGGGGGGGCGGTGTTCCTTTTAATCCATCCTATCAGCAGGCCCGGTCAGCCAGCTGTTTCCGCCAATGATCCGCTGCAAAGTTTTAATTTCGACAGGTTTGAACCACTTATTACTGCTAAACTAACAGAAGCCGCAGCTGGCTAATGTCGAAACATTACACGCTCAGCGGCGCTTTTATCGACCAATCTGATTGGTTGATGAAAGACGAGAAAACTAACCCTCTCGAGGTTCTTGTTCACAGGTCAAATCAGTGAGTTGGGTCAATTCGCATCAAGTTTAGCATGGAGTTCTCTCCCTTCTTTCAATGTTAAATGAATTGACATTTTATGAATTTTCTAATTGACGACAAAGTGAAAACGTGATTTGCAATCTAAGTCCTTTTTTTCAGATAAAAATAAAGTTGCACCCGCAAAGTTGAAGCGAAACTTAATTTAGAGGTACATTTGAAGACAAGAGGTACAATACAGGAATTGGAGGTAGAATTCATGCACAGTTCAGGACTTGGGGGTACAATTCAGGAATTAAGAGGTAGGGGGCCTACAATACAGGACTTAGAGGTACAATGCAGGAATTAGAGGTACATATCAGGTTTTAAAAAGACAAACAAGGTATGCGCTTGACGTACAGCTCACAAATGTAATTAATATGGAACTATACACCAAGGGCGTTTTAGTAGGCAATATTTTATGCCATTGTAATTCATGTACGCCTCAAATAATCTGAATATATATCTATTTTGCAGGCGTTCTTAAGTATTGAGCACATTGCAGTAGTTCTACTCGCATCATTAAAAATCGGATCACCGTCAACCTCATTGAAGTATCATGGCGACAGACAGACAGATATTGACACAGTCCATCTCGTGTTTATGAACCATCTAGGTATGTACGAGTGTTATTGTTGTTGTCACCGTAAAATTGACGTGAACTTTTACAACAGTGCATTACGGGATATCAACCAGGTTCACAGCATCTGGTCAATTTGAAATTTCAAAATGAAATCCGAGATTCTCATTGGACTGTGGAGAAAATTGGGAAAAAAGCCAGCCAATCATAGCTTCTGAAAAACTGCATGTGCTGGTTATTGAAAAAATGCATATCACATTGAAGCTATGGGAAACTCATGCGTTCTCATCATGAGATTGTAACAGATGTACGAAATTTGCTTACAACAGGCGTCTACATCAAACGAACTGTGGTAGCCAAATGTAGTCCATCATGTCTAGCTCATGCATAGGCGTTGTATGAAGTTGGCTGTCAGTAGTAGTGTCTCCGCATTTAAAGTCACATTTTCCAGGGAGGTAACCAGCTCAAGGTGACATGCAGGTATGACGTCACTTCCGGTCTGGGTAAATGGGGCGTGACCTTGGGAGCATGTATTTCTCCGCGATGATGCGGTCTGGCGGTGATGCGGTCTGCCTCCGCGGACCGAAAGTAGTCCCAAAACTTTTCGTCAGAGTGTTCGGCAATCTGTAGGGACCGCTAGTGGACCGATTGGGTCGAGTGAGGTATCAAAGTGAAGCATTCGTGAAGGGGCATCTGATGGGCTGGATGTGGGGTTGAAATATCGTCAGTCTGCGCATGCGCGGTGGACAAAGTGTATGGAAATAGACGTTTTGGGGTCTAGGTGGGCCACTAGTGGCCCAATGGAGTCGTATGAGGTATCAATGTGAAGCATTCGTGGGGGAGCATCCACCTGGACTAGTGTTTCGCCCGTTGTCAACATTCTGCGCATGCGCAGACAGGGAATTGTGGGAAAAGGGTATGGAAATAGACGTTTTGGGGTCTAGGTGGGCCACTGTTGGGCCGATGGAGTCGAGTGAGGTATCAATGTGAAGCATTCGTGAAGGAGCATCCGTCTGGACTAGTGTGTCGTTCGTTTTCGACGTTCTGCGCATGCGCAGACAGGGAATTGTGGGAAAAGGGTATGGAAATAGACGTGTTGGGATCTAGGGGAGCCCCTAATGGGTCGATGGTGTCGTATAAGGTCTTATTTTGAAGCTCTCGTGAGGGAGCATGCGCCTGGACTAGTGTGTCGTTCATGTTCAACATTCTGCGCATGCGCAGACAGGGAATTATGGGAAAAGGGTATGGACATAGACGTTTTGGGGCCCCTAATGGTCCGATGGAGTCGAGTGAGATATCAATGTGAAGCATATGTGAAGGAGCATCCGACTGGGTGGATGTGACGTAAAACTGACATCATTCTACGCATGCGCAGTAGATCAAGGGTATGGAAATAGACATTTTGGCGCCGACATGGGTCACTATGGGTCCGATGGAGTCGTATGAGGTCTTATTTTGAAGCCCTCGTGAAGCAGCATCCGACTGGACTCATGGTTCGTCCGTGTTCAAGAGTCTGCGCATGCGTAGTCTGGCCGTAGTATAGAAAGCAGGCATTTTGGGGGTGCGTGGCAGTGTGTTTGACCAACCACTATGGGTCCATGGTTGTGGTTTGGTGGTGTGGGTTGTTCGCACAGACGTCACTTCCGGTTTCACTAAAACTACCTCCGAATACAGAAGAGTTCCAATTTTCCCGTAGACCTAGGGTTCGGATTTTCAACATCCGGGTTTTCCCCGGCCCGGCCGCAGCGCGCGCACTCGGGGTTCCCGGCCGAGTGCGCGCGCGCGCGGGTTATCCGGAAGTGTGCAAGGGCACTATATCACATCGGGGTATATATTTCATCCAAGTATAGCGGAAAGCGATTGTCATGAATAACAACAAGTTCAGCAAGGTTTATACAGTTCATTATCCCCAATGTTACATCATACTCAGGCTGGGGGAGCCGCCCTGGGTATGTTTAGTATGTTCACAGCAAAACAAAATTGAAATATCAAACATCATGTTTTATTATTTAACGCACCGTCACATTTAATGTTTACAGAGCTCAAGTCAACGATCAGCATGTAGACATAGAGAGTATATACGGCATGTTATGCTATTCATCAGTGCAAGGGTGACGCATTCAGATGCACTGGTGAGGCAAGTAGCTCCTCTCGTGAGATAGGCTCAGGCTGGTCAAGCAGGTTCCGGCTGGTCAGGTCAAGCAGGCCAATGAATGCAGCAATGCCCTCAACATTCCCACTTTATACACCTACATAGAAGTACCCGGATGCAGGCGCGGACGTCAGCGAAAAATACGGACGTCACCGAAAAGACACGGACGTCACCGAAAAGACGCGGACGTTATCGAAAAGACACGGACGTCACCGAAAAGACACGGACGTCAGCGAAATTAACCCAGACGCTCATACATAGAAAAAAACCCACAGACAGGTCAGTACATGCATTGCTATCATGTTTCCTACCCAGGTCACGGCCGATTCACGCATAATAAAAGGATTGACCTGTAATCTTTGTTGTTGTTGCTCTCTTTTTTGAACTAACCAATCAGACTAGTACGTATCATGGACTACACCTGTAGAGCCAAGTATAGACCCGCATGTGTGACATGGTCTAGAAAACACGTCCCTCTGGATCCCACACCCCCATTCCTACGGTTGCAGAGCCATGACGGACACCCATCCCTATGCGACTCGCATTTTACGGCATGCGACCGTGGTTAATTCACTCAGGGGTTACCGAGCAGTGGTTCGGTCCATGTTTGCAGATGGCGACGACAACGAGGGGCGACGCCAGATCCTGAAAGAGTTCACAGAAGCGGTCATCGACAGAGTGCACTCGATGGAGCGGTGTGCCATCACTCACCACTACTGGACTATCACAGCCATCCTTGATGCTCGGGCTATGGACCACGAGCGCTCACGCCGCAACCAGCGACGGCTGTTTGGCCTAGTAATGGTCTGTGCCCTATTGACCCTGACGCTGTGGCATTGACAGTGGGACCTCAACATAAATACGAGGGTCAGACACAGTGTGCGTCATTCATCGTTCGTCATTGGGTCAGACCCCGACCCCGATCTGTGGACAGCCTTCGAGAAAGTGGTGCCTATTGTGGACCAGCTGTTTACACCGGACGAACGATCATCAGACGAGTTGGAGTGGGCTCGTGCCCTGAGAGAAGCGGCGGCAGAACCCAATGAACACATTTCTAACAATGAAGCGGAGGTAGACGATGATGCCATTGATTATCCGGCTAGACTCAGTCAGCCCAGTGACCTGACCACCCGATCCTTTGATCTCACGGGGTTGTCCCTATAAATGCGAGAGACAGTCAAATCTTGTACCATTCACGTACTGACCATGACGGAGCATATAATACGGGCGTATCTCAGCTTGACCCCCGAGGTCTTCCTGCACGTTTATGTGGATAACGTCGATATCATGGAGGAGGTGGGAGTCATCTGTGATACAGACCCTACACAACCGTGCCCGGCTCACATTCGTTTGTCTCGGGAGGGCTGGACCAAATTCAAACAGGTGTTGTCTGGTGAACTGGACGGCGACCTCATCCACTTGTGTCACGATGTGTACATCCGACGCGGCCCCTTCTTTGCTCAATTGGCTCGGCTAGATGGGGGTACAGTCCATTTTACCCTTCACCCTGATCTATGGTCTGCATTGGAAGATGCCATGGTAGATGTGGATCAAGTGCTTATCAAGCGGTCATCATTTACCATGGACACTGTGCTGGCAGAAGCCAACGGAGAAAATCAGAAAGAAACTCCGGCTCAAGATATACCCGTTATAAATAAACGATAGAGCCAGGGTCCATCATCATTTGTCACCATGAAGAGCTGGGAGAAGGTGTTGGATAACTTATACTACAGTCCCGACAGTCCGGCGGCCTATAGTGCATTGACGGCTCTCTATCGAGCGACAAGACACCTATACCTTACATCGAGCTGCCCGTCGCCATTTTCTACGGAACCGGGTCATCGTGGGAGGACTAGATGCCCAATGGCAAGCGGATTTGGCTGATATGAGCGCCTTTGCCAAACACAACGATGGAAATCGGCATATCTTGACGTGCATCGATATCCTGTCGAAGTATGCGTGGGTGGTACCCATCTGGACAAAAACGGGGGCGAATCTCATAGCGGCGTTCAAGGACATCTTCAAGACCGGGCGCAAACCTATGTATTTGCAAACCGACGAAGGCACGGAATTCCTCAACAGACCGTTCCAACAGTTTCTAAAAGCCCAGAAGGTGTTTTTCTTCCATACGTACAACGAGACCAAGGCTTCCGTGGTGGAAAGGTTCAACAGGACATTCAAAGGCCGCATGTATAAATATTTCACCTATAAGAATACAAGGCGGTACATCGATGTTCTCCCGAAACTTGTGAGTGGTTACAATCGAGCCTATCACCGGAGTATAGAGAGAGTCCCCATTACCGTGACCCAACGCAATGAAGCCCAAGTCCGGCGTGTCTTGTATCCCAGGCAATCGCAGCGAACGACGAAGGAGGTGTACACGGTCGGGGACCCTGTACGGATCAGTAAAGTCAAAGATCAAAAGTTACTTGCCCAACTGGAGCGATGAGCACTTCCTGAGTAAACGGCGCCTACCCCGACAGCAGCGAGTCTATGAACTGGAAGATCTTCAAGGGGGAACCGTTGCTATGGACGTTTTACGAGACGGAATTACAGCCTGTCGTAAAAACACAGCAAGACTACTACACGGTGGAACAGATTTTGAAAACGGAACGTCGACGTGGCAAACTGTTTTATTTCGTCAAATGGCAAGGCTGGCCCAGTTCCTTCAATTCCTGGGTCGCGGCCAACCAGGTGAAACGACTATAAAGCCAGACACCACTGCCGTCATCCTTCATTCCACGTTCGACCACAGTGCTATGGACAAACAGCAGCTGCTTCTGAACACAGCGTCTCCCAAAACGCGCTAAGCGCAAGTGGGTTTTGTGGTGATAGTGCTAACCCTGCTGAGTGTGTTGTACGGAGGTGTGTTTTACGACGTAGCCTATGTCAGCACGCTACTTAACCAACTGAAAACACCACCCACCAGTCAAACCAGTCTACAGATAGCACCAGTCAACCCCGTATCGAGCCCAGTCATCACCACCACCACACCCCGTGTACAAGCCACATCGAGCTCCACACCAAGTATACAGCCCACACCTACACCAAGAACACCCACTACGTCTGAAAACCCACGGGATTTCATCCCTCACAGTGAACAGACAACGACGACCGACGTTATACCCACCACCATCATCCCTCACAGTGAATAGACAACGACGACCGACGTTGTACCCATCATCACCACTCCAGTTCACTCGTACCAAATTTACAAGAGCGGGTTACCACGACAGCGCATACAGCTCGAACCATGGACCCTCGGTGGCAGCATTCCTTCACTTGCGTCATCGCAGGACAGACGGGCTCCGGCAAAACGCACTTCGTCAGGACGCTCCTTCAACACGCCGACAGCATGATCACCCCACCCATTGCCCGAGTCGTGTGGTGTTACGGAGAATGGCAGGCAGCGTATGCAGCAATGCCCCACATCACGTGCGTGGAAGGCCTACCTAACCTGGCCGATTTGGAACCGGACACCTGGGTGGTTCTGGATGATCTCATGGCGGAGACGGATGCGCGAGTCACCCAACTCTTCAACGAAGGCAGCCATCATCGACGGTTCAGCATCATCTACATTGTGCAGAATCTGTTCAGTAAAAACAAAGAACATCGCAACATCAGCTTAAATGCCCACTATCTGGTGGTCTTCAAAAACCCGAGAGATACCACTCAACTGCTGCACCTGGCGAGACAGATGTATCCCAGCCGCACACCGTTTGCGTTGGAAGCCTTTAAAGATGCGACAACCCCTCAGCACGGGTATATGCTCTTCGACCTCAAGCAAGCCACGCCCGATCACCTTCGACTACGGACCGGCATCTTTCCCGGAGAGACCCACCACGTGTACATGCAAAAATAATGTAAAAACACCCACAGTGGCTCCCCCAGCTGGAGTGTGTGTGTTTGATGATGGGTATAATAAAAAGAATTAATACCACAGCATGGTTGACTTTGTCTCTGTTCTCTGAGGTAGATAAAAATGGCAGAGTTGTGGGTTCTAGCATTAGTTGTACATGATGTCTGCGCGAGTACGGAAGCACGCCCCGACGCTCCGTGTATTGAAGACGGCCCCACCCGAGTTGGTCCGAACCATTGTACGCGGTGCGGACCCTGACCGTGTACGCTGTCTGTGCGAGATCGGGTACAACCTGTTAAAAGGCAACGTACCACTGACTCCGGCTCAGAAGACCAAGTTGGCCAAGCATAAGACAGATCTCCGAACCCTAGTCCAGAAGCGAGTCTCTCAAACACAAAACAGACATGACAGATTTAGTGAATGACCTGATGCGTCAACGCAGGTCGCACACGGATCCTCGAGGATGGAAGGTCTTCGCTCAAGGCTTGAAAGGCATGCATGTACCACAGGAATTGGTGGGAAACCCCCAGCGCTGGGCCTGGATGCAGCGGACCCAGTAATCGCCGAGTAACCCACTACCTTCTTGGGAAGACGTGTGTAAACCAGATTCACCCCCCAAAACACCACCACAACGGGCACCTTCTTTTCGCGCCTTTAAAAAACCACCCTCGATCAAGACACCCCACATCTCCAGAGCCGTGACACGTAGCAAGTCACCGCGACGAACACGACGCCGCACACAACCGCCCAAGGCCTGGAACACCTATTAAAACCAACAGCAGCAGCAGGACAGCTCAGTCGCCATGTTTTACCTCACCCCACCCAGTAACAGTTCGCTGGATGTGTTTCCTGACAACACCTTGGCCAAGTACGTCACCCAGTTACCGCAACCGTTGCATTTACCTGGACGATGGGAATGTGGTCTCGTGGATATCCAATACCCTTACTCGTGGTACAACGTGCGAGCCAATGAAGTGTGGTACGAGGTGACCTACGAAGGAAAAGACACCCGACTCACCCTCCCCGAAGGCCAATACGATACTCCCAAGGAGTTCATGGGTGGGCTCACAAGACTGTTGCATTATAAGGCTCTACGGGAAGTCATGAATAGTTCAAGACCCGTCAAATCCTATCTCTTCAAGAATCACGTGGACTTCGATTACAACGCACACAACGACAAGGCACAGCTCATGCTCACCGCCAACGTGAGTGTCGTACTGAGTCCTATCCTACAGCAAATGCTGGGTTTCGATCTACAGACGCTCGCTGGTCCCACCGCCCACCAAGGCCAGATCCCGATGGATATGAAGTCGGGTATGTACGGACTCTACGTCTACTCGGACGTGGTCGACAACCACATCGTGGGCGATATCAACACACCTCTGTTACGGGTGGTCCCCATTAAAAAGACGTATGGAGATCAAGTTACCCACAGTTTCACTCACATGCTCTACCTACCCGTACGACAAACCGACATCAACACTATCACGGTGGATATAAGAGATGACACGGGACGACCGGTGGTATTCGATCGAGGAAAAGTGGTGCTGACACTTCATTTTCGACAAGCACGTGCTCCCCACTTTGTATAATGAAGGTGCCTCACGAGTGCGATGCACGCAGCTATATGGACTATTATGCCCAACAGGCCGGAGGTGGCCTTCCGGTTTTTAGTGGTGCACGCATGCAACGAGGACATGGGCTTGGGAACATACTCGGGAGCATCGTCAAAACGTTCCTGCCCTTGGTGACGCGTGGGGTGAAAGCAATCGGCAAACAAGCGGTACGCAGTGGACTGCAAGTCGCCAGTGATGTCTTCGGGGGTACGGCACCCAAAGAAGGCTTGAAACGGCGGGCCAAAGAAGCAGGAGGCGTCTTGGTCGCCAAAGCACAACGCACCGTAGGGAATAAAATACCTGCACCACCGAGATCACGCACCAGTCGACGACCGACCCAGCGACGACGCACATCGAAGACCAGGATATCTTTTCTTAAACATGTCCTTGACCCTCCACCAACAGTGAATTTGATTTGTGGACCGTCCCGCCCACACAGACCAGTGCCGAACAAGGATTGTGGGTGGAGCATCTCCCGCTCTCCAGCATCAACGAAACAGGGCCCATCGAGTTCACCATCAGGAATGCGGATACGGCCTATGTGGATTTAGCCCATACATACTTGTATGTGAAAGCCAAGATCGTCAATGGAGATGGCTCCAGAATCGTGGACCAAGCAACGGTGGGCCCGACGAATCTCTGGCTGCACTCGATGTTTCAACAGGTGGATGTATTTCTCAGCGATAAACTCATCAGTGACTCGACCAACACGTACCCCTATCGAGCCGACATCGAGGCGCTGTTGTCGCATGGACGAGAGGCTAAAAAATCTCAGCTGACAGCCGCTTTATTCTACCAGGACACCGCCGAGCACATGGGCGCAGAGAACGACAATGCGGGATATAACAAACGGAAGGCTTTGACCGCGAACGGCGTCTCGGTGGATCTCATGGGTCGACTGCACGCAGACATGTTCATGCAAGACCGGTACCTCTTGAACAAGATCCCCATCAAAATCCGACTGATACGGGCGCCTGCGACTTTCGCCTTGATGGCCACTAACGTAGACGGGCATGCAGCTGACTATAAGATTGTCATCCAAGACGCAGTCCTGTATGTCCGAAAAGTGAAACCGAATCCAGCCGTTCAATTGGGACACCTCAAAGCCTTGAAAACAAAACCAGCCCAGTACCCTATCCGACGTGTGCAAACCAAAGTGTTCTCTGTGTCTGCTGGAAATATGAGCGCCAACAAAGAAAACCTGTTCCTGGGGGAACTACCCAAGCGATTGATTCTAGCCTGTGTGGAAAATACCAGTTTCAGCGGAGCCTACCCAGAGAACCCGTTTGACTTTAAACTTTTCGGCATCAATTTTGTGGCCCTGCATGTGGATGGACAACAGGTCCCAGCCACGGCCTTAACACCGAACTTTGGGCGCGCGAATTTCATTCGAGCCTATCAGAGCCTGTTTACAGCCACCGGTCAAATCAACCAGGACGAAGGGAATATGATCAGTCGGGAGGACTACGCGAACGGATACACGTTGTTCTGTTTCGATCTGACCCCCACCTTAGAGAACGACCATCAGCTGGCCTTCGCCAAGCAAGGCAATTTACGGTTGGAAATCCACTTTGCACGAGCCCTGGCGACCACCGTCAATGTGATCTGCTACGCCGAGTTTGACAACATCATTCAAGTGGACAAGGCGCGCAACGTCCTGTGTGCCTTTGCCGCCTAACATGAATACAGACCAGATAACCACCGTGCTGGGGAATGACCCAGGGACACGTATGGTCTTTCAAGGGGCGTTCGCCCGAGATGTGTTCCCATTAGACCGTATGTATCCTGCTGCTTACTTTCTCAACACGGACCCGATGGATCGGCCAGGTGAACATTGAGTGGGCGTGTACTTGACAGAACAGCAGAGCGAATACTTTGACCCGTACGGCCTGCCACCCCTCCATCCCGATTTAACAGACTTTATGGATCAAGGCACAGAGACGTGGTGTTGGAACAGTCAAACGTTGCAAAGCCTGACCAGTAGCGTGTGCGGACAATATTGCTTGTTTTACCTGTACCATCGATGCCGGGGAAGAACCTTATCTACTATCGTACAGATGTTTGACGAGTACCCCAAGGCCGAGGACCGCGATGTACTCGTATATGACTGGGCCGCCCATCATTTCAATGTACAAGCCCCGTTCTGGGCTTAAGTTCTTTCAATGTTCAAGCCCCCTGTTCTGGGCTTAAGTTCTATCGATTTCAATGTACAAGCCCTCTGTTCTGGGCTTCAGTTTTCACGTGGTTGTTCTCACGTTGTTGTTGTTACTGAATAAAAAACAAAATGAGATCTCACCAAAAAAACCCTGTCTTGTGTGTTTTCTATATGAGCATAATGCATGAAGGCTATAAGAGACATGTGGGGATTCGGTGAAACTGGCTTTGAACACCGTTTTAGCCAATCAATGGCCTACAATGGGGCCAAAGGTAACCCATCCATGTCCAGAAAACATTACCCGGGTGTACAAGAACCCGGATGTAGGCGCGGACGTAGGCGAAATCATCCTAGTACCCGGATGTAGGTTGCAGACGTGAGCGAAATTCTAGTACCCGTCCATTGGGTCTTTTATCGATCGCTCATTGGCTCTTTTTCTCGGCCGCTGATTGGTCCAAATGGAACTGCCCATCCTTCCCAGGTTAATTTACAATCCCCTTTTTGGGTTCAAGCTCTGTATATCGATGCCGCAACATTGTTGCCGAACATTGCCGAAAGGGAGACCTTTTGACCTTTTGACCTGGATGTGAACTTTGACCTTTCGACCCGACATTCATCCGCGCACTGCCGGTGATGACACGCGCGCGCGTGCGGCCGGAGAACCCGCGCGCGCGCGCGCTGCGGCCGGAGTAACCCGCGCACTGCGGCCGGGGAGGGCCGGGCCGGGCCGGGCCGGGGAAAACTTGGATGTTGAAAATCCGGACCCTACGTCTACGGGAAAAATTGGAACTCTTCTGGGTTCGGAGGTAGTTTTAGTGAAACCCGGAAGTGACGTCTGTGTGCAGAACCCACACCACCCAACCACAACCACGGACCCATAGTGGCCAGGTGGATGCTCCCTCATATAGGCTTCACATTGATACCTCATACAAATCCATAGGGCCACTAGTGGCCCACCTAGACCCCAAAACGTCTATTTCCATACCCTTTGTCCACCGCGCATGCGCAGAATGACGATATTTCAACCCCACACCCAGCCCATCAGATGCCCCTTCACGTATGCTTCACTTTGATACCTCACTCGACTCCATGGGACCATTAGGGGCTCCCCTAGATCCCAAAACGTCTATTCCATACCCTTGGTCTACCGCGCATGCGCAGAATGACCATATTCCAACCCCACACCCAGCCCATCGGATGCCCCCTCACATAGGCTTCACATTGATACCTCACTCGACTCCATCGGATCACCAGTGACCCGCCTAGACCCCATAACGTCTATTTCCATACCCTTGGTCTACCGCGCATGCGCAGAATGACGATATTTCAACCCCACACCCACCCCATCAGATGCCCCTTCACATTGATACCTCATACGACCCAATCGGTACACTAGGGACCCCTCTCGCCCCTGAAGATTGCCGGAGAATGCCGGAGAATTTGGGACTACTTTCTGTCCGCGGAGGCAGGCCGCATCACCACCAGACCGCATCACCGCGGAGGAATACACACGCCCGATTCACGCAGACCGGAAGTGACATCATATATGACGTCACACTTGCGCAGAACACCGCCACAAAACCGCCACAACATCTCATACCTGCGCACAACACTCCTGCGTAAACTACTTTCTCGCGCATGCGCACTCAGCCCAATAAGGCTCGAAATCCACTTATACTACTACTGCTGTCGTCTGGCTCTATTTGGAGGGAACGTTGCTCATGTAGCCCCTGTGTTAAATGTATAGTTGCAATTTAAAATATAAATTCACTCAGATTGAGAACCTTTGTCAACGTTAAGTGTTCACTGGATTACATCTGTTACAAGGGTAGTTATATCTTATCTTTGCTCCCGAAGGGACATCTTTTTGTTCATTACTGTTCATATATTATAAACCATCCCCCCATAAAACAAGATGTAGAGCCGTTTGCACAAAGCTGTTGATATGAAAACAATGAACCACGCATGTGTTTTCCAGATGTGGGCTATAATGGTATTAATCCACAGACCGGGTTTATCAATAACATCCTTAATATCTACTTCCACGAGTACTTTCCGCGCGCTGCCAAACTAGCTGACGAGTTACGAGAGGGCGGCCACCAGGAGCGCTTCATATACACGACCCACCCATGGCTGGTGAGCCTCTTCGTCAACTGTCCGCCCGATCTTGTTCTTAGTGGTGTCAAATTACAGGTAAGAGGCGTGGATGCTGCTCTCATTCTGTTGGATATTATCAGGACGGGCGGGCGGATTTTAATTTGAAGGACACGTATCGTTCAGGATATGGTCAGTGTGTGTCTGAAAGCATATCTGTATCCCCCAACTGAATCGAAAATGTATTTGAAGATTTAACCATATGTGATTGTATATAATTGTAGACTGAATATAGTATAGAACTGGATGGGACGACATAATTGCACAATCCAATAGAATGCGATGGCATACCCGTAGTATTGGATTGGATCTACTCATATAACTGAAGTATTGTTGTTTATTTATTGGACTGAATGCAATTAAATAATTGTTTCCATGTATATGAGATTCCTACGCCATACAGAATATGAAATCTTTCACCGGTTCTTTCGCTTGGCTTCTGATTATACGTTTATGTTAGTATCATGCTTATATTTTATCATCGGACTAAACTAACTGCGGCCATATATTATTGTTGGCTTTAATTCGGTAGGAGCTCAATATATATTATGTTCTGCTGTATTATGTGAGCTCGCCAGAACAAAGAGTTTGAGATATTTGGATTCGCCTTAGTCTAACGAAAATATCCAAAAAAAAATCACGAAACAACTTTGAGATTAACCATGTTGTTTCGTAAAATCTTTGTAGACATGGAATTTAATAATTTAGCCGCATTCTGGGAGAGAATGTCTGTCCTTGTTGTAGTCAGTATGCCTCCTTGACCATCTTTCTGGGTCTAGGACGATAGTAGCATGACGCAATGCATCCACCTCCGGCGATTAAATGGAGCCATATTGCTTGATGTTGTCCTGATGCCCGACAGTCTTACATAACTGTATCTAGGGCATCGTGGTTCTCTTATACTAGATCTGTAAGGATACAACCAACTGAGAGTAGATGTGAGTCATATCCGTAAGACTGATCGAACAAATAGTACTATACGACTTTACAAGAAGGCTATTTGGTTCGTCGAATGTGCCTGCAAACTTTCAAATATTTATAGTATAGGACAGCGCTAGTGGCCCCACTCGTCATTTTGCCAGTCTCTGTCCACATGGAAAATGAACGTGTTAATATGATTCTCTTTGTAAATATATTGGAATCGGCTTCTTTCAACATCAGAGAGCTGAACTCTCTTCATAAAAGCTCCCGAGCTACCGTACTTAATTTCGCTTAAGCCGGTGCTAGGGGCATAGTCTTCACGTGAACATCTACAGTAAATGCGCGACTGAGATACCAAGGCTACGCCCGAGAATCCTGCGTATTTGGGAGTCTGAATGTGAGGTACCGAGAAAACCTTGTATGCGGAGTCAACTTTTTGGGACCTCTTACATACTCTCCAATCCAATTATTTACATTCCTGTAACTGGGAACTTGCCTGTGTTCACATATTTGAGAAAATGTGCCTATTTAGTTTAAGATTGCAGATGTAACGATGCTTATCATCGATGGGGATTCCGCTTGGAAACTACAAAAATCAAAATGCTTAAATGCTCTTGGACGTAAATGTGGGTAGTATTATTACATGTGGTGTATTACTATTAGTAAAGCACAACGAATTGAATGCAAGTTACCCAGAGCGGCTTCGACTATATCGAATAGCGACCACTACTGTCTAACGGTGATGGAATGAACGTGTTACTTAAATTTATTACCAGCGAGAGTTAACACCACTGCAAATGTTGAAGGACATTAACACGCGCCAGAGCAAATTTGGAAAATTAACAGGCACAAGGACATTAACGCGCACAGCTCTAATTTGAACATTAGCGTAAGTTTGAAACATAGTAGTGTATACAATGCCTGGTCACATTGTTTTCAGTGTCCGACAGACAGTGAGATGGCAGTCTTCACACGGGCCGTAAAAATGGGCGATATCACGTGGCACGCCGGACCAATGAACATGCAGCCTGAAAACATGAACGAGCTTCTGTTTGAAATGAGCCTGAACATCAGTTCTGATCTGAACGCTATGTTTGGTTTCAAACGTCGCTTCCGGACACTCAGCCAGAGAGACGTTCCAGGTAAAGGGGAACGGCATATATTGCACTTCCGTACTATATATGATCATCCGATTCAATATTCAAGACAATTACAATGTCATCTGGAAGCCCCAGAGGTGGTTTTTATCAGGGGTTTTGGACTTTTCCGACATAGTTCACTAAGGCTAAGCTGTCCGCAGCGTATGTTCGATTTCTCAGGTTCACTCCATCTTGACTCTGCCACAATAACAGACCTGATCTCATTGTACCGTGACCGGATAACTGGGCGCACTACTTAATTATTATATTAATGGATTACAAATGCCTTTACGAAAAATCCCGATTCTCAGGCAACAGAGCTATTGAGAATAAGTAATGAAAAGATCGCTTACAATGCGAAGCATACATATAATATTTTGCCTATGTCACTTCCGGCGGTGTGCCGCCCGGGCGAAAATCCTGTTTGGAGAATCTGATTGGTGGTCGTGTCTTCCAAGTTAGGTAATTACTCCAAGTATGTCGAATTTTGATTTCATCATGCAGACTACTTCAATAATTTCCATCCAACAACAGGGATGAGTCAAGCTGTACTTCCGGTCCTGGTGAGGAAAGAAATCATCGCCGTCTCCGTAGGCGTCAATCCGGATACCAGTCCACCCGCAGTGCCACCTGGTGTCTTTCTGTGGAAGTACCAAGAGTTCTTCGCCATAGGTATCTGGCACCCAGGTAAGCCAACGATATGTATTAAATATAAGCAGCTTCCAGTTATTCTACACTTAACCGGCGCCCATAGGGTTTCAAGACCTGTACACGTGATCATGACATGTGCAATTTCCGACATGTAGTGTTGAAAATATATGATACTACCGTTGCCACAACCGAACTAAATATATCAACAAAACAGTTCGTTACATGATCAAATCGTTTGCACGTATTTTTATGAATTTGGTTCTATATAGAATCACACTTGAAAAGTTAAATTATTTAATCCACCTCTGTAGCGAAAGATGGTCGTGACACAGAAATTTAGGAGGAATATTCTCAGGTAAACATCCGCCTATCACTATTAGTTTTTCTTGGCTTATTACCATTATTACCAGTTTTCAAGATATATTTATCCTAATATGAGGATTTATTTAAAAAAATGAGGGTTTATATCCCAAAGGTGGCTATCCCCTGAACCCAGGACCTTCACCAAGCAAGCCAGGCGGTCTCTCTAGGAAGGATTGTGTTACCACCAATAGTCTGAATCACGCTTTGTGCTTCGCCTTCCGTACAGATAACAGTGGACCCCCGGCTAACATAACGGTGAGCCCGGTCATAAAGTACGGACTACGTCCACAACTGACCGAAGTACTATAGCAGCCGCATTTTACATGGGTATAGTAAGTATAGGCGATGACGTCAGGACCCTGACACAGGTTAGGGACATGTGCGCGTGCATTCAATTCGACTTTCCCCACTTAAGAGAAGTTTTGTCTGTTGGAAGGAGGTCCTCCTAAATAAATTACATTTCGAAATCGATATTCATACTGAATATACCTGTTTTCAAATGTAGTTTCCGATATGCATATAAGAGACGACGTTTTTTTGAAGGATGTTACTTTGCCACACTGTTTAGAAAAGAGCCTTCTTCAACAATATCAATCACGATCGTTACAATGTTGCATAGTTATATGCGAACCTCCTCCTAAGGGTACATGCGTTTGTATAGGTGTAGAGAAATTCACCTAGAAAACACCCATCTGTGTATAGCGCAATCATAGCCCCAGTGGTGGTTTTCATCAGGAGTTTTGGACTGACATAGTTCTCTAAAGCTAAACTCCCTACCTTCGATTTCGCAGGTTCACTTCATTTCGACTCGCCACAAATGCAGCAGACCTGACCTCATTGCGCCATGACCGAATAACAGCCATGATTGTGAACCTGGGCGATCTATTGTTTTCATTATATTAATGGAGTTCAGCCCGTGCGACAATTACTAGTACATATCTCGCGAATCTCATTGGGCAACTCATTAATATTCCGGAAACTTTATTGTATATCAGCGAAATTTGGAAAGCATCAACTTATAATTTTACTACATCATACCTTAGTTCGCAACAATATGAAAGGGTTTTCACATAAATCAATCTTGCATGGACCTACAGGCCTATGTAATGCGAACCGCTGTATTCAGATAGGAATTTACAAGCATTTCTGATATAAATCAGACTGAAATGAATAATAATGTTGTATTAACAACAGGATTAGGGTAATGGGTGTACAATGTTGAGGGTCCCAAGGATGGTGACAAGCAAATAATGTTGACATTGTAGGAAATCTTGTCCAACTTTGCAATCGCAAGGACACAATTTCCCGGAGCTTATGTGCAGGCATCCACGTTCAACAACTTCATCCAGGCAGTTCTGCCACTCACGGACTATCTTCCCGTTTACACCAACGAAATCGGAGATACGTGGATAGAGGGCGTGGCCTCCGACCCCAAGAAAATGGCCGAATATAGGACCATTTCCTCGACCTTGACCTCTTGCATTGAAGCAGGTATGGTCCGACGGTAGTCACTGGTTGATTGTTTGACAATATATTGAATAATCCATATGAACCGTCAGCCAGTGGAACACAAAAACAGATATATATATGTAGCCGGGTTGTATCCACCACAGATGTCGACTATTATTTAGTCAAACAGAATCTTTACTTTACTTTTAACATGTTGTAGGAATGCATAAAAATCATATCGGGAAAAAGTGTCTTATGACAAATGTATTTCGATTATGTAAACGGGAATTCCGTCATGACGACCGGCTGACAACCGAATGTCCGATCCTCCACGCTGTAGATCAATTCCATCAACAAACTACGAGTTTTCATCTACAAAATTCAAAACTTTGAAATTAATGCCAACAATAATTAGATGTAACAAGTTAACAAACTCGTTTTCTAAGCAAACCATCCCGTTTTTATTTCCCAGGTGATTGTGATGCCCGAGATGCCCGTATAACGAACGCTGTCCGATTCCTCATCAAACCCCCCGAACACACCTGGGGATTACCTGGTGTTAATGATAACGTCAATTGGACTAATGTAGCCTTTCAAAAAGCCAAGTCAGGTAAAATCTTATCTTGAAATAACAGCTTTAATTTACGCGCTCTCGAGAGTGAACGCCTATGCAACTATTGAAATTTTCCATCGCAATTTCTTAGTTTTTCATGTTTTAGGTACCCGTGAACATACTGTTTTGCGTTCAAATTGATTTTGAATCATATTTCATAGAAAGAAGAGATAATACAATGTGATAAATAGAAATGTCTCATTGTCGTTATGCGCCGCCTTTTTTAATTACTCGGATAGGCGCCACGATGATTTCAAGCAATATTGAGGATTACCAGAAAATGTTAATTGTTTCACAAACTGTTCAAATTATTTTCACATGAAAATACTTCCTGAGAGAAGACAACTGAAAGATTTTAAAATTATTGTGTATGTGTTCTTAAATCGAATTTTATGGTAAAATTAATGGAGAAAATTCATCAAATTGCAATTTGCAATATGACTTGGAGGTTCAATATTTCCAAAACTGGGACATATCTGATGAATATATCATCTGAATTTTATATCGACTAACCTATTTCCAAACAAAGGTGCAAATTACAAGAACAGTTCGTTGGCCTGGTCCGAACAGCGTCAGTTCAACAGCTTAGCGATCAAGGCCCTTGCTGACCACCCTGTTGTCGAACAGATACAGACCAACCTGAATCAACTGATACCGTCCGAACCACAACCAGAGATGATGAGTAAGTGTGAGCTAACGGACATCAATTTCACCTGAATATCTTCTTTATATGAATTATCACAAAACTTCAAAAATGTATTCCGTTTTTTGCTTTACTCTCAGTGTATTTAGATCTTCTGAAAATGCATCAAGAGGATGACGTATCAATTCCTGTGCTAGAATGCAAATCTATGTAACTATTTAGACTTCCACCAATATAATTGAAATCTGGTTACATAAATACATTCATTGCAAGTAGATATTTTTAAATATGGCTTATGTTCATCAAATTAGCTATATGATACCTACATGGATTTTAATGCCAAAAAAGTCATGCGAAATGATCATCTCATTTTCTCCGTTCTGAAGATTTACATTACACATGTGCCATTCTTAATATTAATATTGAAAGCAGGCGGAAATAAGGTTTTGCAATATATTACACGGCAAATCTTTGTGGACAATTTCGCCCACTGAACGTCGGATATGACGCCTTAATATTCTTAATTTTCAGATTACACGAAGATTCCGTTCTCTCCAGGCAAGAGGTTTAGCTGCAGTAATGGTATAGAGTTGTCATTTGGTCCTGAAGGAGATATTACTTATCTGTACGACCCATTCAACAAGGTTCATATTTCTACAGAGTACCGTCTCTAAAGTATCGATATTAATGCGTAAAATATTCATTGATGTTAGATTCATTCTCTACAGACATCTGTTACAGACTCCGTCATGTCCACACAAGAAAGACATTTCACAAGTAGTTGGGTGGTTGTGAAATTTAATACATTTGAGACAAAACATTTTCAAATGATACTGATACTAATACTATGTCTGCCTTCCGCGGAGTTGCACATCCTTGAACACATCTTGAAAACTTGAGTGTATTAGACATGCTCTACATCAATTCAAATTTAAAAGTCAGGGATCTATATATAAGAATCGAACATGATGGACACAAACAAATTAAGATCCAGCAGTCTACATATATGTGCGCATGTTTCAACAATTTATGGGGGTGGCAAGACCGTTCGCGCTGTTCACTGGAGATGGTTCACTGTTTGGTTTATTGCTATTTTCAGATTAACTGGGCCAACTCAGTGAACTCTCTTGCGAAATTTTGGTACAGGACTTACGATGAAGAAGATTTTGAACCCATGGTCACGGAGTACAACTACCGTCCTGGGAATACGTATGGTTCAGGCTTCCACAAGATAGGCGCTGACAAGTATGCCAATCCTGTATCTCAATTCTGGGAAAGCAACTTAACAGCGTTGTACCAAAAGACGGGAAGTGCAGGTAATGTGTACACTACCGTTAGTTCAATGATCTCGAATTACAGTATTTGACTCATTCACCCCATGTCTCAGTTATGGGATGTTAAATTAACAAATTTCTCGTCAGTTAGACGCTGTAGTGAGTCTCAGTTTCGAGATAACCAAAATCGAAAAGATTTATTACAACAAAGACGAGCTATATGCGGATAATACGTTGGCTACCATCAACTGAAGTATATCTACTCACATGCTTTGACACACATTCACAGGGTGCATCAGTTCTGGGATATCTATGCTAACAGCGACGGCTGCTTACGAATGTCCGACCTGACGTTTAATTTTGCCTATTTGTCCTTAGAGAACACCTGTGATTTTCTGGTAAAACTGATGGTCACTGAAGCCGATGCGCATAAATTGTATGGGGCACCAGACAGAATGTGGATCAACTATAGGGTACTGGATTCCACAACAGCAGAAAGCCCAGGTAAATAGGCACATATTGCCTCCTGTGCCTCGAAATCGGGGTACTCCTTCTGATATTGCTCTCGGTGCCTCTGACGACACGTGTGCCAAATTTGGTGCTTTGTTCCACTCTGTCACGATAAAGTGAAGCCACCGGACTAAAGGTTAGGTACAGGGTAATGCTTTAACATTGGCTATACCGCAAAAACCGAAAAAGAAGTGTCATTTTGGCTTTCAATATAATGAAAATCCAAACAACTTTGAAGATGTTATTGTTTGGCAGTGAAATATACGTTTGCAAACAAAAGTCATCGCCTGTGAATAACATAATACAGCATTTCCAATGTTAAATAAATGGTTCGTTGCCTAACCTCGGCGTGACGTCATATGGGCAATGGCGTCGTTTCGCGCCTTTTTGCGGTAAAATAGTTCCATAAGTGTAATGTAATGTGATTAGTTTATACAGATATGGATTTGTGTGTGCTGATCAATTATACGCAATGCTGGACTTCTGAAATGAAATATTACCCGGGTAGCTCATCGAATGTCATCAGAAGACGATGCCATATTCAGAATATTTATGGCGATTGCTAATACCGACACATTGGTCAATTGTTTTTGGACAGTATACCAATTCTTGATAACTAAATTTCACACATTGTATTCCACAGACATAGACATAACTTTCCAGTGGTTTGATAAGACGTCTACCCGTTTACCCGAGGCCCTGTTTTACACCTTCCAACCCGTTCCACAGTCAGATATGAGTTGGAAGATCTCAAAGATTGGACACCTTATAGACCCGTTAAATGTGGGATTAAACGGCAGTCAACATATACATGGTATGACATTTATTTCCTTGTTAACTGACACAAAGAGGATAACCAGATGGTGAATTTTGGTGTTCTCTACAGACAACGTATCAGTATGTTACGTGGTTGGAGATTCCTGACCTATACTCGTGAATAATGCTGGAAATACACACTCGGTGCGGTATTTCAACCAGAGACAATGTAGGTGTGTGCCTCTGGAGGAGCAAGAATGCCTTATCGGAGAGTCAGTGTCATTATGGTAAAACGTTAATGATTATACTCCTCACGGAAATAGGGCGTGCCTCATCTGCGCTCCAACTGCGCCCTACTGCGCCTTGTCTATCTACTGCGCCCTAATTGCGCCCTATTTCTTCATCCCATCCACCCTGCTGTGCCCTAATTGCGCTAGAGATAGAGCTAGAGATAGGGCGCGCGCCCTAACTGCGCCTTATTCAGTTTGAAATTTTCTCTGATATTCTGACTGCGCCCTACTTGAACCATGTGGACACAGATGTTTTCTCCAAACTTGAGATTGCGCCCTATCTGCACCCTGTAAACATAACTACTTTTTCGAGAACTCAGACTGCGCCCTAAATGTGCCCTCTGGACATAACCATTTTATCTAAAATTCAGAGTGAACCCTACATGTATACTTGTGCCTTCTGGACTTTTTTTCACCAACATTCTTTTAGCTAGTAATCATTTTAAAGACATGTGTATGCATGTCTTAGTAAAAAGTTTTTCCCAAAAATTCAGACTGTCTGCTTTATTCACTATTCTGGGCTATAAATTCATTAATGTGAAAGGAGATGGTATTGTAAGGCGGGCTTTTTACCCACAGCCAGCCGACTCATAGGAATGTACATTTCTTCTCTCTATCTGTCAATCACAATGCAATGTACAACTCGTCGTCGGCGGCAACTGTCAATCAACGGAGCGACTGATCGTTCGAGTTCAACGTTCGACTGGCCCGTGATGTCCACACGGTATCGTGTTATCGGTAAAAAATGTTTATTTTACTTTAATTGGTTCATAATGATAGCCTAAAATCTTATTTCAGATATACTGAATGCAATTTTTTTTTTACAAAAATGAGAAAGATTGAAATAACTTATCGACGTCACACATGTTGCCCTCCTGGGATTCGAACTCGGTAAAAGAAAATTTCGAGGCGCTTGTGATCCAAAGTGCGTATCCACTACACCACGACATAAGAACAACTGTAACAAGCTATTTTGTCACTTTAATCAACTTACGAAAACTTCAAACTTTATGAATCATAACTTTTCATTTTTTAGTATGAAGGACTCCTTGGACCAAAAAGATTTTCCACCATTGGGGATATAATGTTACCACACAACACCAGGTTGAATGACGTTTTGGTCCAAGGGGTCCTTCGTGTCTGAATGACTCGATTTACACCTATTTTTCACGAAATAGCACAAGCTGTGGATTGCAGTTTCATGTGATAATTATAATCATAACGCAATCGCACTAAAACTTTCAAATATTGTGTACTAATATTTTCTCTTGCCGTTATATTAAAACATTAGTATTTTTAGGACATTTTATTTTTTCGATTTCAACCGCACCACGTATAGGCCAAAATCCTGCCTTATCGTGCCATCACCTTTGGGCTTTCATACTTAATTTTAATAACATTATTTCAATGAAAAAATCAGACTTTTACTTGAAAAAGTTATTGCTCCTTATCTGCGCCCCGACAGCGCCCTACCAGTACATGTACACCATTCATGCTATTATTCTCAGAGTGCGCCTTAATTGCGCCCTAACTGCACAATAGCATGTTATCTGATTAGTCAAAACTGTCACATGACCTTCATCTTATTGGCTGATATTAACAAAAGAAAGGCAGACATATTGGTTTTCAAAGAACCATTTTGACTTTGAAGATTTCATGCCCATTTAACCAATTTTGGTGAGTGTTTTATCTCTGTTTTGTGGATAGTGGATTGTAAAGGGTTTCAGATGTGTGTGGAAGTAATTTGAAGAAAAAACTCCAGTAAAAGTGAGTGAAAGTGTTAGATGACCTAATGTACCAATTCCACAACAGCTGACTGTAGTATATGCACATAATTTTCTTCTAAATGTAATTCTAACCATGAATGCACATTGTAGATGAAGATAATATGTACCTGCAGAGTAAAATTAGATTTATTTAGACTAGGTAGATGCCAATAATCATCTTTCACCTTAAATCTTCAATTTATGTACATGTATGCTGTTCTGTTTCACAACTGCGCCCCAATTGCGCCCCAAATGCGCTCTAACTGCGCCCTATCAGTACAACATTCATGCTATTATGCTGAGAGTGCGCCCTAATTGCGCCCCAAATGCGCCATTTCTGCGCCTCAACTGCGCCTTATCTGCACCCTGAGACTGCGCCCCAACTGCGCCCTATTCTCTAATAGGGCGCACATAAGGCATCGATCGAGTCGTGTGAATAATACATTTCCACGTGAACAACTTCAATGAAAACTGCAATAATAGCGCGGCTGAGATACCAAGGCTACGTCTTGGCATCCTCCGTCTTGTAGTCTGGAATGATGTGAGGTGCAGAGGGAGACTTTCCTGTGCAGTCATATGCATGCATGGTTGCTTTTTAGTCACCAGAAGTCAATTTTTCCCACCTCTTACATATCTCATCAATTCATTCCCAGTATCAGAGAAATCCGTTCGAATACTATAAATGAAGCTTAATATCAGCTCTATTTTCTGTCGCTATCACGATGTGTGTTACACAGTTTTTCTTATTTATTTCAGCTACCGATGGATCGGTGTTCTATACCAAAGGAAACACAACTGACGAAGGTTTACGTATCACCTCGGTCGATGTTCCTCTAGTCAGTCCGTATTCGTTTTCGGATGATAACCCTCCAACACCGTTCCCAGTGCCTCTCACACCCATCAAACAAGTAGAAGGAATGGGATTCAACTTTTACAATAATATCTGGGACACAAATTACATCCTGTGGTACCCATACTTGGAGGGCGATGAAAATTTCAAAGCCAGATTCGCCATCTCTTTCCTTTCTGCAGAGAGGACTTGTAACTAAAATAGGCCACTGTGTTCCAGCTTCTACAATGAAACAAATCCTTGTAATATTTCCTTGAAACCCTTGAAATTCATTAATATGTTATGGAATGTACCTAAACTTTCCGGAATTTTAAGGGAAATTCCACATTAAGGGATACATTCCAGAAAAAGTTTAAAGATATTCCTAGATAATCCTTGAGCAATTTAAGGAATTCAAATCTCTTTCTTTACGATCTCAAGGATAATTTCTCAGCAATCAAGTAAAATTTCGACAGGAAAGTATTCCTTAATATATTGAGGAATTTCCTTATATTTTCAAGGAAGGATTTTTATATCATGATTCGTGTTGCATTGGCAGTTCATACGTTCACTGCAAGGAATGTTACCCAGAAGTCCTCCAGTCGACCCATTTTTATTCTGGTCCAATGAGTACGGTAGGTTCATAGAACCGGAACAATGAGTGTTCACTGCGTTGATGCGATGGAACACAGACGGGTAACCAGAGCCGTTGCGTTGGCGCAGGCGGCAACGCTCGCGACAACGCATTTGTCCGTGCATTCACCATATGCGTCTTTTGGCTGCGATGGAGGCTGCGTATATGCCTATACCTAATTTAAATAACATAACGTATGGTAATTCAGCACCAAGTAGGCGCTTTATAACCGGACGGAAAATGTTGTGGTGCCCTTTTCCAACAGCTACAGGCATGGAGGAAAGAGCAACATTGGCCATAATGGATATGATGGATGATGAAGACGACGATGCCAAAGTGTGCATAATAATGTCCTTGACCTTCCAAAGGCAATGCGTAGGCCTGTGCAGCGCGTCAAAAAATGGAAAATTCCCAATTCCAACGGCAACGCAAAGCTATAACGCAACCGATACTCAACGCAATGCGAATAGTGTGTTCACCACTTCTTTTTGCAACTTGTTCAATTTGTTGCGACAACGCATATGCGAATCGCATTGCGATGACGGCTCTGGTGTATTCCTACCCTAACACAAATACATTTCACATAAGACAATCGGTAGCAATTTTATTTAGAAGATTTATATGTGCGTTCTTAATTTTACCTAATTTATAACAGTATCCTAGTGTTATGATACCCGGTACTCTGCAAATTGAGGTTAAAATGTTGGCAGCAATTAAAGAAGATTATTTCAAATATTGTTTTATCTATTGACTCGAGACCCGATTTCCATAGATATTAGACATCCCTGTGACATAGCCTGACTATCAGCGTTCAAGCTCTCCATATCAATGGATATACTCGTAGCAGTCTCTGCATACGTATCAGTCGGTGGACTTTCAGAATCAGATGGTACGCTCTCAGCATGGGTATGTATATTCTTCTGGTGTCACAACATATCGTAATGTCTGCTGAACGTGCGTTCGCACTCCGAGCGTGTATAACCTATGTTGGCGGTTGAACTTTGACTGCACGTCTTTGGGATACGCTTGCGCTTTGGCGCAGCCTATAGACTGCAAGATATAGAGCCCATGGCTCCCCACCAGATGCGCGCACATGCGTTTGATGACATCACTAATGATAATGACGCATTAACGCCTAATGCCCTATCTTAACTCTAATGCCCTATTTTAAAGCCTTAACGCCCTGTCTTAACGCATTAAAGCTCATGCTTTGACCATTGACCCCATTCTCAACAGAGATGCATGCATTCGTGATAGTGAGATCACGACCCTCGCATAAATGGGAGCCATGTCACTATTTTGACAGCGAGGTTCCCGCCTTTATTAACAGTCAACATTCAATTAAAAATGTAGTTACGTTGCGAATGTAGGCAACTTGATCGCCTGAGCGACAGTGTTAGTTATTTGAAGGGATTAGTGAACAATGTTTTGCAATCAGTTTGTGAACCTAACTAAATATAACAACAATGGAGGAAGTTGGCCAAAATCTTTTTACTCTTAACCCAGAAATTCAAATAGTTATGAGCTGGTTTGCCGTTTATTAATAAACATCAGGTATACGTTTGACAAGGGAGACAACTCATATTGCTTCATTTCAGTTGATTGTGAAGAAATAGTTCACCAGTTTCTCGCGTTTTGACACACAGTTATCACTCAGTAGATGTCATGTACGGTGGGTAGTTTAGTACTATTACCGAGAGACTAATCTGTGCAGATCAGCGTCGTCATTGATGAAAACAGTTAATTGTGACTCACCGGAAGGTCATACGCAGAAATCATACGCGCTTACTCACCCCCCAAAATTTGGGGGGATGGCTCCCATTTCTCCTAGAGCCTCTTCTCCTAGTAGGAAGTCTCGTGGGACTAGAATGCATTGACCCTGGACCCTTGTAATGGAAGTGACGCGATCACCAGAAGGACATCATCACCCGAAGTGACGTCATCACCGGAAGTGAAATCATAGCAGGCATGTCCGCCCACCTGGTGGTGGACTCTGGTGCACAAGCGTGCGATGACGTCACTTTCGGTGATGATGTCATTTCCATTAAGGTTCAATGGTCAAAGCATGTGCTGTGATTGGACGGTCGACAATGTGTGTATCAGTGCGTGGTAACATATTCGGTCCAAGTGATACGGTTGTATGGGGATTTATACCCGAAAATCTGATTACTCTATTGGCGATTTCTTCTCAGTGGTTTTGAATATGGTCATGAAAATTCACGCACTTGTCAATCTAGACACGAGGAAGATATGGAGAGAAGAAAAATATTACATATTTACATTCATTTTCAGTCAATGTGAATGCCAATCGGGCTTCACCCAGTTAAGTATAAGAACCCTAAATGCAACGGCAATATGATGCTCCGAAGTTATCCAAATAGTGAACTGGAGATGGGAATCACATCACATCATACATGATGGCATCACTCCATTTAGACTTTCCGTGTGGGAGAATGGCGTCACTGTTACCATGGCGATGCTATTGTAGTTATCAAACAACTCACAACGATGTTATCATTCATCACTCGTGACAATATTACCTCTCATTACGATGTTATCAGTCGTGACATTATTATCTCATAACGATGTTATCAGTCGTGACATTATTATCTCATAACGATGTTATCAGCCGCTATGTCGCTGAAATAGTGCTGAACTCGACATTAAATCTAATTCTCTCCCTTTATCATTCATAACGATGTTCTCTCTCATGAATATATCATCACGAGTAACGATCTTATCATTAGTTATACCAAGCTTCTGGTACGACGTCACGTTAGCTTTATTTGATATATTCCTCTTATCGTAGCATCCTCCTCCCACAACATGTTCCACATTAACAGTGTGCTCAATGTTATGGGGGGAAAAACGATCAAATCTACATTCTTTTACTTGCGCTCAAAAACCTGGATGGGTACGCTGTGAAAATCCCCTGTGAAACTTTGCAGGTATCAATTTGTCTATCAATACAGGAGCTGTTATCGATATATCTCGCTATCATAATTTGTCCTATTATGAAATATGTATGATCCTGGAATTTCGCCTGACACTGTCAATATTTTATAATAAAACGCGATTGTTATATAATGGGATGAAATTGAATTGAACTGCTTTTTGCAATATACTGACGATAACTTAATAATGGCAACATAGCACGCATTCTGTATTTTTGAAAGAACTGTGTCAGGTGAAAAAGGTGATTATTTGAAAGTAACTGACGAAAAGGCGAACAGTGTTTATATATATATATATATATATATATATATATATATATATATATATATATATATGTATAATCAAGCCATGTTCGAACACCTGTGTGATAATAGGCCAACCTGTAACCATCTCGGTCATCTATACGCGGTAAGACTGACCCTGGGATCGTGTGTATCCATTTCAGACTACTTTCGGCAACTGCTAGAGGGAATTTCCAGAAATCAATACCACCTGACTTCGTCAGCCAATCAGCTAAAGTCTACTGACGTAACCCCGCACCATTCGGAACTCCCGAGCGGAAATCTACGAAGGGGACTGATTCTACGCTCGGGGGACGACAACATGAATTTCCTATGAATCTCCAGATGTGACGCGCCGGAACGGTTTAACACGCATGGCTCCGAAGCCCAATCACTCTCGCGGAAGCCTTAATCCCCGACCAGCAAATATTTCCCTGCGAGTCTCTGATTTACGTCAGATATTCTAAAAACTGTTTATTCTTTTCATTCGAAGCACGTTTCAATAGAAAACCATCAGTTTAAATGGTACACACGCCACGTATTGGCAAGATATAATTCCCGTGACGTCGCTGACAGTTCCCTGACAGACCGAAACACACGTGACCACGCTCTAGTCCAATATGGCGTCAATGGCCTTCGAGGGACATCTCAAACCGGAGATCCCCGAGAAGTTGCGAATGAACTCCGCACGTAACCCGCCATTTTCGAGTCATGTGATGATCTACTTGTTCAAAATTACAGATCTACCACACTCTTGGATGATACGAAAGTTATTCATACCTATATATAAGCCCAAGCAATATCTGTTTCCGGGGTATGTATGAAAACCTGTAATTTATCAGAGTTTTCGACTCTGTTCTCCGCCGGATGAAGGCCGAACAGAATCCGGTAAAACACCGGATATCGCTCCGCGATAATGGAGACACACGATTCGCAAGCCATCTTATGGATGGCGAAGTGTACGCAAATGATAATAGGCTAGACTATGAAAGTATAAGACAACAGCGTCGTTAAAACATGTTGACTG
Source organism: Hanleya hanleyi (assembly GCA_036873755.1). NCBI lineage: Eukaryota > Metazoa > Mollusca > Polyplacophora > Lepidopleurida > Hanleyidae > Hanleya > Hanleya hanleyi. The sequence goes on from JAVTVY010009379.1 coordinate 40,788, forward strand.
GGCCTGCAAATTGTCATATTGGGGTTAGTCGCTGGCGTCGACAAAAACAGTCGGCTATGCTTGCGGACCGGAAGAATTTGTGAAAGGCCAAACAAGTCGGGTAAGGTACTGCTTGTGTGTGTGTTGTCTGGTTGGCCAGTTCGATAGGTTATCAGAGCTCCAAAATACGAAAAGCATTCTGAGAAAAAGCTGGGGAGCTCAACGAGTAGTGGCATGATCAGTACGTTACATGACAAAATTCGCTCAGTTTGCAGGTTTCCATTGGATGCATGGACTGAGTCGTGAGAGTACCGTATGTTGCTTTGATTTCGGTATCGGTAAAAGGACAACGTTAAAATTTGGGATATTCCATACCACTGTGAAGCTCTAAAGTTCTTGTGTGTGTGTCATTCCAAGAGTTTCAGCAAAACCGGATGTAAAACGACTACTGCCGGAAAGAAACGGAACCAGTCAGGATTATGACATAAGTTAAAACAAAATTATAGCTTCGCCGTATTGAGTAGCTTGTCCAACCGTCTCACTGAGCTGCATGGTACTGGCGTATAACACCATAACTCGGCATAGCCCGAAAACATCGGCTAAGGAGTCTATTTTTTTGGTTGTTGTTGCTGAATCTGACTCTTCAGGATAGGAATGCCACGCCCCCTTACCCTATATTTACCTATCACAGCCAGAGTTTCTGAGTTAAACTCGGCATACAATAGCTTCAAAATAGATGGCTCGATTGTAACCCGCTGCAGCTTCTTCATTCTAGAGCAATAAATCTGTAACATTCCGAGTTTGTTAAGGGCTTGTAGCCCACCTGGGTTCAAATTTGACTATTTTTCGTATTGCACGTTTCTTTAGTACAATATCTATTCTATCTTCAGATAAGATTATCTTCTTATATAAGTGTTTGCTCAGATGCGATCTTAGCCTTCAAAATCTGAATTATGAGGAGCAAAGCAGACAATTCACACTTGTCACACACAACCACTGCGGGGGCCTCACTATCAGTTAATTGCTCCTGATGTGTTCATTACTTTAATTCCATTACTTCATGTCTCCAGTCTTCTAAGTCAAACTGGTCCGAAATTTAGCATGGTTCTTCTGTGAACTTGGTAAAGAACCACAGGCCCGCAAAACAAGAGATTTTGTGGGGGGGGGGTGGTATTAGGGTGAAGTGTCGAAATATGGGGTCTCTATATATAACCCCATGCTCTATATAAATAAACATAAAGGTGTGAAACGGATTTTGGGTGAATCGAGAAATAAACGGTTTACCGCCAAACAAAATACATCAGCATATTCTACAAGTATCACTATATACACCCGTCGTCAAATTAGTAAATTTGTGCAATTTTTTACCTTTGCCGGGCGATTCAAAATCCAACGTAACCGTCCGTCCATCTACGAACAGTTAGATTATGGCTAGCTAAGATTCATAGCGTCTCCCTTCCCTCACCGCTATGCCGACGACAAATACATTTCCCTGGTGGTAACTCGAACATCTCCATGGCGCACTTATTATTACCTTTGCGCCCTGTTGGACCTTCATTAACTTGAGAAAATGGGCCGCCATGAATAAAAATACCATAATCGATGTTGTGATAATCATCCCCTGTATACACGGGGTCAATAATGACGGAAATGCCCATCTTCTTGACCCTCGATTTCAGGTGATTTTGAGGCTCCATAGGGATAATTTTAACGTCTGTAATTAATAAATGACCAACGAAGGGCCAGCTAGTCTGCCATTTCTGTATTTTTATTCATGGCGGCCCATTTTCTCAAGTTAACGAAGGTCCAATAGGGCGCAAAGGTAATAATAAGTGCGCCATGGAGATATTCGAGTTACCACCAGGGAAATGTATTTGCCGTCGGCATAGCGGTGAGGGAAGGGAGACGCTATGAATCTTAGCTAGATTATGGCGGGCTTCGTTCTCAATTCTGATTGGTCAGTAGCGACACGCCTTCGGCAAGAGAGGTCACACACTGATCAGATGTCGCGACTGACCAATCAGAATTGAGAACGGAGCCTGCCATAAAAAAATTGCACAAATTTACTAATTTGACGACGGGAGTATATAAAGTGATACTTGTAGAATATGCTGATGTATTTTGTTTGGCGGTAAACCGTTTATTTCTCGATTCACCCAAAGTCCGTTTCACACCTTTATGTTTATTTATATAAAGCATGGGGTTATATATAGAGACCCCATATTTCGACACTTCACCCTAATACCCCCCCCCCCCCAATCTCTTGTTTTGCGAGGCTGTGCAAAGAACAGAGCGAAAGCGGTGTCGCAGTTTTCTAAATGTTGTGCTGGTTGCTGAGATATTAATGTTCAAATTGTAACCATCGCATTTCGTCCAATTTAGTTCAATTAAAAACAAAACAATAAAGGAGATGGTATTGTAAGGTGGGTTTTTTGCTCACAGCCAGCCGACTCATATAGGAATGTACATTTCTTCTCTCCATCTGTCAATCACACTGCAATGTACAAATTGTCGTCGACGGCAACTGTCAATCAACGGACTGAATGTTCGGTGAATCATGATAGCTTCACATATGTTCGGTACCAAGGCATTA
>JAVTVY010009380.1:0-43240 GCA_036873755.1 Hanleya hanleyi
CCCACCATCCACCATCCCACCACAAGAATACTCGCTTCTGATTGGCTGTCACCTCCTCATTTCCTCCTCAATTATGCGGCTGTGACGTCACGAAAGGTTCTGCGCATGCGCAGTGAAGCGCCAATCCGGCTAAATGCTCTTTACCTACTACTCACATATACTTTTGCACATTTTGTTTGGTATTCGACAGGGGGGTCTGTTATGGTTCTACCCCAAGGGAATTTAGGGCCGCTCCAATGTTGAAATCTTAAGTTGGCCTCATGGCCATGGTTTTCCATGTTGGCACGCTACTGTCTCGAAGAGAAGCATGGTGACTCCCATTGTTCCAGAAAGATATTGAGGCATTTGGGGAAAATAACATTTTAACTTCTTACAAAATATGAGCTTTTTCTATGAAAATAGAGGCATTTTTCAGAGATTTCCTATCTAATCACATATTACTGTATGGCAAAACCATTATATTAGACCATATAAATTCCCCGATTATGCAAAAATATGCCTGGTGACACCTGAATTTTATCGTATATTTCGAATGTTAAAGGTTGAAGCTACCTCTTGTTGAAATATATGAAAAATGACAACTTATTATCAAATTGTCGGGAACCTCCTTAAATCAACGTCTCAAGTTTTGTGATACATAACACAAATCGATGGCAAAATACGATATTAGCACGCATGATCTCTGGCGTTACGCTTCGCAGCGTGTGTCTAATTCTATTGACCCCATGACCAGAGGCCGTATAGACACCATGTAATCTGATTTCTTGACAATGTTCATATGAACAGTCATAATCAAATTGTGATTGAACTACGCTACTTGTATTTTAGAACGGTTTGAAAATTCATTTGGATACAATGAGACTGGACAGTGATACGGATTTGAAGATGAAATCATCATACCGTCGGTCTTACCGACATATAACAATTAATTGGAAACACTTGAACGCTTTTTCTGCTGTGTACAAACTAACTAATATTCATATTTATTATTTGGTTTTATGCCCGCTTGGATTTTGTGCTGATATTGAAGACGGTATATGGATTTTGGACAAGGAAATTTTTCATGAACGACTGACTGCTGAATGACGCATCTGACCGTCATTTTAGAATAAACAATTAAAGTTTGAAATATTTAACAGGATGAATAGTTTGCACCTGGATTGTCAGCAACACTTATCAATAGATTCAATAGAATGTCCAGAGCATCCTACCAAGCTATGTCTTCCAATTTAAAAACATATAGGTCAATCCCAATTTAAAAAAAATCTGATATTTTCATTGGGTCGTGGAGAAAATTGGAAAAACATCCAGTCGATGCATAATTCAACATCATACATGGAAATGCACTCACGTGACGTGGTAACCTTTCAGGGTCAGTTTATGAATTGGATAGACATGCGACATGTACACACTCCAAGTAACTGGAGCATTAGATAACTTGAGTAATTATACCTGGACAGGTTACGATATGGAATAATTCGTGCCTGTGTACTTAAGTTCAACAATAATGACAGTGCAGGTGTTTTTTTTCTTGCAGTTCTAATCCGCCAAATCATTGAATGAATGAATGAATATTTATTCACCACACAGCAAGAGAAAACAGATATGCAGAATATACAGAAATGAGTAGTTAGCCGCGTATGTGGCGGGAATAAAACCCCAGGGGGCTTGTTCTATCCCGAATTAACAAGTGAATAGACATAGGCTAATTTCAGCGACAGGACTATATATAGTTTTTGTGGAAATAGAATTATATACATCATCATCATTTTATTGGCTCAGACTTCTACAAGCATGGAGCACATACATCTTAAAGAGTTACAAACATAACATGGCGGCTAACCATTCTCACCTCACCTTGATTTAAACAGCTCTAGGCCCTGTTTAATAAACATACACAGCTTATAGGTTATTTTTCTATTTGCATTTAGTAACAGTACAAAATGATAAATATCCCGAGATCTTGTGTAATATTCGGGAATTAACTTTATCTCTTACTGTTTTTAAAGCATCGCATTCTATCAAAAGATAGTGCCACGGCACTGTAGCGCTCATCTGGCTATAACTGGAGAAAGTGGCTTCGAGAAATTTTTACTGAAGAACTGCAATAGATGAGTTTCTAACTTGCGTTGTCTCCCCTGAACAAAATGGCAACATAGTCGATTTCACAGGAGGTCAAGCTGTAAATTCATGATTGTAATTGGAGGTTATGGAATAAAGGCAATTATACCAAAATATAATGTGTGATTGTCAGTAAGCTGTATAAGCAATAACCAGAACCAATTTTTATTATGTGATTGCAGTCGTTCATCCGTCTGTCCACTTCGTGTCCGGACAGTACATTGGACAGTTTTAACCTACGATTCCAATATTTTGTTGGTATATGCACCCGGGGGAGACATGTCGAGTACAAAATATGTGCGACTGGGTTGTTACGATGGCAATGAGATGTAACAGGACATTTTTCCAATGAAAGTAATCTCTGGTGAGGTATGGCCTAACCAAGACATACCCCCATCTGTCTGCGAAGATGTAAAAGATAGTGCCACGGCACTGTAGGTCATCTGTCTGTAACTGGAGAAAGTAGCTGTGAGAAATTTTTACTAAAGAACTGCAATAGATGAGTTTCTAACTTGTGTTGTCCCCCTGAACACTATAAAATGATCCATGCAGTTATTTCCTGAGATTTTATGATAAAGTTTCATGGGAAATTCAAGATGCGGCAACATTGGATTTTCGAAATGAACCAAAAAAAGGTATCTTGCACAACTGGATCACAAGGGGAACCTGTGTATCAACATCCATGCAGTAATATCCTAAGAATTCACGATAAAAAAATTTCATGGGGAAATCCAAGATGGCCACCTGGTGGCCATATTGAATTTTTCAATCAGACCATATATGGTATCCTGCACAGCTAGACCCCAAGGGCAACCTCTGTACCAAATTTGAGAAAGATCCATGCAGTAGTTCCTGAGAAATCACGATAACAATGTTTCATCTGGAAATCCAAGATGGCCGCCTGGTGGCCATATTGGATTTTTCAATCAGACTACAAATTGTATCTTGCGCAACTAGACCCCAAGGGGAACCTCTGTACCAAATTTGAGAACGATCCATGCAGTAGTTCCTGAGAAATCGCGATAATGTTTCATCTGGAAATCCAAGATGGCCGCCTGGTGGTCATATTGGATTTTTCAATCAGACCGCAAATTGCATCTTGCGCAACTAGACCCCAAGGGGAACCTGCGTATCAAATTTGAGAAAGATCCATGCGGCTCTTCCTGATAAATCACGATAACGAAGTTTCATAGGGAAATCCAAGATGGCCACCTGGTGGCCATATTGGATGTTCGAATCAGAGCAGAAAAGGTATCTTGCACAACTAGACCCCCAAGAGGAACCTGTGTACCAAATTTGAGAAAGACCCATGCAGTAGTTAACGAAAAATAATGATGACAAGACTTCACTGGCAAATTCAAGATGGCCGCCTTGTGGCCATATTGGATTTTTCAATCAGACCACAAATTGTATCTTGCACAACTAGACCCCAAGGGGAACCTCTGTACCAAATTTGAGAAAGACCCATGCAGTACTTCCTGAGAAATCGAGATAACAATGTTTCATCTCGAAATCCAAGATGGCCGCCTGGTGGCCATATTGGATTTCTGAATCAGACCACAAAAGTATCTTGCACAACTAGACACTAAGGGGAACCTGTGTATCAAATTTGAGAAAGATCCATGCAGTACTTCCTCATAAATCACGATAACGAAGTTTCATAGGGAAATCCAAGATGGCTGCCTGGTGGCCATATTGGATGTTCGAATCAGAGCAGAAAAGGTATCTTGCACAACTAGACCCCAAGGGGAACCTGTGTACCAAATTTGAGGAAGATCCACAAAGTAGTTCCTGAGAAATTGCAATAACAATGTTTCATGGGGAAATCCAAGATGGCCGCCTGGTGGCCATATTGGATTTGTGAATCAGACCACAACAGGTATCTTGCACAACTAGACCAAAGGGGAACCTGTGTACCAAATTTGAGAAAGATCTATGCAGTAGTTCCTGAGAAATCGCGATAACAATGTTTCAATGGCAAATTCAAGATGGCCGCCATGGCGGCCATATTTAAAATCGTATCGACACGGCATGAACAAATTCTGGTGTACTCATTGGGGGGAACATGCATGCCAAGTTTCAGCTTAATCGGCCAAGCGGTTTCAGAGAAGAAGATGTTTACGGACGACGCACGACGCACGACGGACGACGCACGATGGACGACGCACGGCGGACGACGGACAGTCAGGCCATGACATAAGCCCATCGGGCCTTCGGCCCAGATGAGCTAAAAATGGAATTCATCCCCCACCTTATAGTTTTATCACACAAAATACACAATCGCATTTCCCGAGGTCGATTACTGTATCTCCAAGTTTCAATCGGTAAATTATGGCTAGATAATCTAAAACGAGACATACAAACCCTATACCGTAATGGTAGCTCGTTTAAATACCGCTCAAATCTAAAATCTGTTTTAAATAGCTTATACAAGTCACACTTTGTACTTTCAGATATAGTAGCGTGCCAATCTTGTTTAAACTGGTCACACAATCGTAATTTAACTGAATGGCTAACCCATTAGAGTTAACTCTATCCTGATCGTACCATACATTTGTCATACCGCATTTATCTAATATGTTTTTAATCTGCAAGATCCATGGTGATGAGTAAATCCCTCTCTCATGCAGGTTTGATACATCACGGAACTTAATTTATTTTCTTTACCATAAACTAACTTTAGCCAGAAATTTATCATTCTTGAATGACTTATTACTCTAAGTGGGTATCTACCCAATTCACCATAAACCATAGCAAACATAGTGGTCATCTTCACACCCAGTATATGCTTACAAAAAGATAGATGTATTTTCTCAATGATGTCCAAATTAGAATATCCCCAAATTTCGCAGTTATATAATAGAATAGGTAACACAAGCATATCAAACAAGTTAAGCTGTAGTGACAGTGGTAATCGGTGCGTTCTGCATTTCCCAATCAGTGCATACATTGCCTTACGGCCTTGTTCTGGCAGTTGTTTTATACATTGATTAAAATTACCATTAAAGGCGAACCCAATCCCTAGATAATTAAAGTAATCCACCATTTCCAGAGACTGCCCCGAGTATATAAATTGCATATTTCTGCTATTAACTCGCCTCCTACTGAATATCACAACCTTTGTTTTAGGTATATTTACAACCAGCTTCTATTTTTTACAGTACTCGTTAAGTACAATAAGTCCCTTTTGAAGACCTAATTTGCTTTGTGAAAAAATTACCATATCATCTGCATACAATAATAACATTAATTTGAACATGATTTCAACACTATCCCATTCTAATTCTACTGCTCCATTACCACAATCTGATAGAAAGCTTTCCAAATCATTTACAAAAGGAGAAAATAATAAAGGAGACAGATTCTCTCCCTGGCGTACACCCCGAGCACTGGTAAAATATTCGGATATACATCCATTAAACTTCACACACGATTTGATATCATCATACATATTTTGAATAACTTTCAATATTTTACCCTTTATACCCAACTGCAGCAGCTTTTTCCACAATGCAGCTCTCCATATCGAGTCAAATGCTTTTTGGTAGTCAATGAACGCACAATATAGTTTGGACTTTTTGTGCAAAAACAGATCGATGAGAGATTTGAGAAGAAATATGTGGTCCGAAACACTATAACCCTTGCGGAAACCACCTTGATTCTCGAGAAGGAGATCGTTTTCTTCTACATATGACGTTAGTCTGTTATTTAACACCCCTGTAAAAACTTTACCCAAACAACTAAGTAAAGTTATACCTCTATAATTACTTGGTTCCTGGGGATCTCCCTTTTTCTTAAATATTGGAACAATAATTCCTGTAGACCAACTCTCTGGTATTTTGCCAGTATCCAAAATCTTATTAAATAATATAACATACAGACTTTTAAACATAGAAAATGTACATCTGATATATTCATTCAATATACTATCCACCCCAGCAGATTTCCCATTTTTTAAGTTATTTACTACCCGTTCTATTTCCTCTTCCGTTATAGCTGCATTAAGCACATCATTATCTTGGCTATGAACAACCTTATCAATATTTCCCTCAATATCATCATCTTCATCAAGAAAATCTGCAATATTCATACACTTAAAATGTTCCACTATAGTGACTTAATACTAGCTTTACAATCGTTGCTTTTCTTACCATTTAACAACTTCCATATGTCTTTCGAATTACATCGGTCGTGGTCAGCAACATTTTTCACCAGCAACTCCTTATATTCCCTTTCGGCTTTATTCAATATCCGTTTATAACTTCTCCCTGCTTCAATCATAATCAAGCGATTTCTGTCAGTTCTATTTTTTCTGTATAAATTTCTCTCTCTATTAAAATGTTGGCGTGCACGCCGACATTAACTATTAAACCAAGGCTTATCCCCGCGGTACGAAATCTTTACAGTATGATTTATCTTCTTTTCTCCAAATGATTTAGCTGCAGCTGACGTAAACATATTAACAATTTCATTACAAACATCATCAATATCCACTTGATTATGTTCTATTTGAACAATTATTGCTTCAATAGCCTCTGGATTAAACTCATCACAAAATTCTGACTCTTTTTCTTTGATAAATCTTGGGTTTGGCTTGCCATGCTCATTATGACTAATGTTTGATCTATTCGCAGATATATTTGTTGATAAACACACTTCAATAGGGCAATGAATGTCTGAACATAAAGGGTCAAAATCATGCACTTCAAATGAACACATATGAGACAGTACTTCAGCAGATGATAACACATAGTCAACAACAGTACGTTTCGTAGTCGTGTATTTTCCAATATTCTTGTCCTTGTCAATTCTCCCATTAGCTATAAATATTCCATGTGATTTACATAGTTCCAGTAATCTCTTACCATAGCTATCAACCCGATGTATGTCACGTGACACCCTTTCAATTCCTATATCAAAATTGGTCAACTGTCTTACATCGCCATTCATATTTATGCTTTCTTCATCCATATTATTTTGACTGCACACAAATTCGTCGAACTGCACATAATCGTTATTATTCATCGTATGGGAGTTAACGTCTCCACATAGACAGAGGTACTTATCACCACGCAACTCAATAATATCGCTTTCTATCTCTGCATATCAACAGATGAGTATTTAGAGTTTTCTGGGGGTATGTATATATTCCCTATCAGTATGTTCCTGTTCAAGTTCAAGATTTCAATTATTTATATCAAACCACTGGACACCTTTGGAATCAGTTTTAAGTTCAGTGGCCCATGTGGTGAACGGCTGTTTCACACAAGTTACGATTCCACCTGATCTACGGGTAGATAAATGCTTACGATTTTTAAGATACATCTGGTAACCCAATTTTCGAAATTCATTCTCAAGCTCAGTTATGTCTGCGTCATCTGTCTTACTTTCGCTTAGCATTACAATATCATACTTTGTTAGCGTATTAATGAGTCCGGTGGCTTAAGGCCAGATTTTCACTTTATCGTGACAGAGTGGAATAAAGCACCAACTTTGGCACACGTGTCGTCAGAGACACCGAGAACAATATCAGAAGGGGTGCCCCCGATTTCGAGGCTCAGGAGGCAATATGTGGCCCATTAGGGGCACGGGGTCATTTTGGGCCTATAAATGGCAATTTTTATCCTAAAGATTTTCAAAACATCATATATTCGCCATCCTCTGGGGTAAGAGTCTGAAAATTACCACACTAATAGTGTTGGCAAAGGTTTAGCGAGAAATACAAAATAATCCAAGATGGCCGCCATAATGTCAGAACCAATTTTTTTCAATTTTTTACGAATTTTCGATCCGAAATTTTGAATTATTTTTTTATATTGTTTTCTTGGTGTTAGGTATACAGTGAATATCAGAAAATAATCATATATAACTGACTCAGATGGCACGGTAGATCCTGACTGACCTTTGCCAAACTGGGTCAAGTTGGACCAGATCCTTATTTATGCAATAAATTCGTTGAGGCTACCGTACAATGCAACCCGTGACTGGACAATGCATAGCTACCAATGTGTCATACTAATATAGCGTTAAACTTCCATCTACACATTTTTGAATATGTTATTCGGGATTCCTGCTGCTGAAGATGAAGTGGCGGCGCCAATGCGAAAACTATGGCCTATTAAAGAGGATCAATGCCGATTAAAGAGATTCCGTTTTAAACATGAGCTGAGAAATAGGCAGCTGTAACGGGCGCATCCTCTGCAAATTGGAACAGGGGCCCGTCCTCGGATGTGAAATATGTCACCGAAAATAAGCACGGATTGCTTGAACTGGAAAAAAATCTAATATTATCAGTATGAACAAATGAACTGGTTTATGGGATATGTTGTATTTGAAGCAGTGGATAATAATGTTCATGCCTTGTAACGGGCCAGATTGATCGGAGAAAGAGACATCGTTGTATTAAAGAACATTGCTATTGCTGTCTTGTTTTGAACGAACTGTCAATTCACTAACGCATAAGAATACATGAAATGCTCGTAAAAGAATAACATGGATACAATGTGGGGTATAGCATCAAATATCTTATGGAGGATATCCTTAGTTATGGGCAGTCTGGTATCCGGCCGTGTAATTTTGACATGCCCGTAAGGAGCATTTTGGCAAGCAATAACTGAGCAGGATCGTATACTTCAGCCAAATTGTGCACATAACTGATAGCCGTCACGAATGTATAAGCTGTGGAGGGTGCATAGTTGTGGAAATGCAAGAATGCTTTGAAGGAAACCAACTGTGTCGATGAGATGAAGAATATCTTACTGGCACGCTGACCAGTCTTATTGTGGAAATCTCCATATACTTGTGATGCGCGCGCTTGTATACTTTCAAGGAAGATTCTGCAAGGGACGCCGTCAGATGAACTCTGCTTCAAAGACTCAGCAACAGACAGGGTATTGGGTGCGACGAGCGATTGAGTCAAGGGGCTAGAGACAGCGCTTCCTGAAATTGTAACCGCGAGAGTTTGTCAGGAATAAGGTTATTCCGAAATATGTTTTGATTTGAAAAGAATGTCATTTCGAAGGCAGGCAACTACTAACTGACGCATGAATTTCATCAGCAATGAAAGAGTGGTGATTGATTATTTCAACCACGGTCATACTACCACAAAGAAAGAGAACGTTATGATTTGCCAGTTTATGGCCCCAAATGTCCACGGCAAGCACTTCTTGACCGTGGTATGTAAGTGGGCAAGATGTGCTGCCCATTCTTGGTCTATCCACGAGGACCCAAAAACAGCCGCCAAACCCAAGGTACCAGCAGCGTCGGAAACAGTTTGATCAGGTTTGACCACACCAGAGGATACCCAATTTGGAGAAAGAAAATTACTTTTCCGTTGGAAGACTCCAGGAATACAAGACAGGTATTAACATAGGCTCTAGCTTCATTCAAGCGAATGTGATGGTGAGCCTGTGATACAACTTTTGTTAAAGTCTATCAGGCAGTGGAGAAATGCCCTGCCGGGCACGATGACTTTACAGGCAAAATTGTGCGAGCCAATGAGAGGTTGCAGTTCCACAAGAGTTAGCTTTTTGCGGCGTGAAAATTCACCCAGCATGCTTTTCATTTTATGAATTTTGTCTTCTTGAAATGGTGCTTTCATAGTTCTGGAGTCCAGTTGAATCCCATGCATAACCATAGTAATTGATGGGTAGTAGGTCTTAGCATGCTTGATTGGAATGCCCAAATACTCACACAAGTAAGTGAAAGTGTTGAAAGCTATAGAACAGTGGCTAGCGTCATTTGCACCGACGAACATGAAGTCGTCCAGTTTGTGGATCACCTCTGATATGCCGAATTTGGTAGCCATAACCGATTGCAGAGAATGACTTGAGCTCTTTAATATCTTACAGGATGTAGAGCATCCCATCGAGAGGCACCGATCACAAAAATACTCGTCGCCCCCGGCCAATAAGGGGTGAATCGCTGGCTCGACAGGTATGATGCGGAAGGCATCATCTAAACAGATTTTTGCCATCAGGCTAAGGTCCTGTTGAATCGCACCGTTAATAGACAAGGCAGGTTTTCCAGGGAAAGATAAATCGTTATCACCCTAAAGGTATTAGGGGGGATTTGGTTTAATGTCACACTCAAGGTTATTTCACTCATATGGTGACAGCCAGTTTCAATGATGAAGGAAGCTGGAATACGGGAAGAGAACCACCTCCGGCCCGTCGGCATGTAACTGGCGAACTTCCACACATGCAGCAGCGAGGCTCGAATCCGTGCCGGTTCGTCGGTGTGAGGCTTGCGATCACCAGCGATGCGCCTTAGACAACTCGGCCACCAAGAGCCCCCAAAAATATTAGGTTCCTTTCTGGGGACTAAGACTAATGGAGTGTAAACCTTACTGTCAAAAAGAGTTGAGAAGGGACCAGCAACTTGACCTTTCGACAACTCTTTGTCTAATTTAGCTTCTACGATAGCAGGATTTTGCATAGCAGATGAACGATCACACGAGACAGTGAAAGCATATCTTCTCGAGTGCCAAATATCGAAACTGTTTGTGGAAGTTGAAACAAGCAAATCTACATCAGGGTAGTTACTTATCACAGTTTTAGCCTGATTCCAACCGATGTTGGGAGAGTAACTCCCTTTGCCGCTGGATTTACACACGCTAATTTACATGTAAGGAGCCGGGAAGAGTAGTTCACAACCGTGGCATGTACGATAACCTGAAGTGAAACAGATTTGTTTTTAGTACCGATACATGTAATCAGCATTGAGGATGGGGCACTGGTGGCCATTTTGTATATTTATAGAAAAGAAAATAGCCAATAGCCTCCATGCGTGCTTGATCGAGTCAATCATAACAGCGCTACATGTACAGAAATCTCTCAATGAAGCCTTTATAAATATATATGATATATATTCGCATGTATACAAACACACATACATGTGTATAGCAATAATACCATTATTGGTGATGCTCTGGCGGGCATATTGTATATTCAACGGGTGATAAAGTTTCCAATTATCGTTATTATTTTCTTCTCGATTCAGTCAGGCTCGTAGAAAACCAATCTCGCATAAAAAGGCGATTGAAAGCTGTCAAATAGTCGCCAACAGGAGGCTACTGTATGTATTATGGCGGCCATATTGGATTTATGCAAATTAAGGGCCTTGCCCCTCCTGCAGAAATGGGCACCCCTTCTGAGAGCATTCCTTATGCCCAAATGAGCCTCTGTGGAAAATATGGTGCTTTATTCCAGTCAGTCACGATCTTGACCTTAAGCCACAGTTAAGTCGGTGTTTTAGCCCACATACATTTAGGACTAATATAGAAAGTTTTTTGTGTTGAACATTATTGCCTGTGGTCTCTGGTGTAAATGTAATCTGTGCTCCACCGCCGTACTAGCTGGTTCCTTCCATCCCCATCGGCCCCTCGTTATTGCCCTGCATGGGTATCTTGCAGCACACTAAACCTATTGGTACTTTGTCTGTGATCGGCAATTGTCGTCCTTAACTCCACGTTGTTACGGTTATGCGTAAAGTTAGCCCCCCTCCTGTCGGTCTGGTTCCTGTAAGACTGGCGAACTCGCCGCGGTGGTACGTATAATTTGTTGTCAATATACAGTTTATCGTACGAAAGTACAGCAAGCCTACCATCGTTTCTTGCCTCCCTCATCACTGGTAGGAGCTTTCGTCTTTCCTCCATAATCTCGGCTGGGTACTGCTCATTAATGTAAAAATCAGTTCCCTTCAGATTCTTTGCAAGTGATCTCACTTCCTCCCTCTCCTCATATCGATGGAATCTAGCTATGATGCGTCGTGGTCTGGTACCCCGATATCCCGACCTATGGACCCTCTCAAACTCGATATTGTTAGATTTCTCTTCATCCATACCAAGTTTGTCTTTAATGAATGTCTTGATAAGGTCCTCTGTATTCTCGGGTTCTACCCCTGTTGTTTCTGGAATATTCACAAATACAAGATTATCTCTCATAGACCTAGATTTCTGATCTGTCAGCTCTGCCCTGCAAATCATGGAAATGTTATTATATATACAGAGGCGGTGAATAAGATATAAGCACCACTATTGCTAATTTGTCGAGAAATCAATGCTTAGGACGAGAACATTTAGTTGTTGCAAAAGTACATAAATAGACGTGACGTGCTGGATAGACAACCGAGCATGCTTAACTAGTGATAAAGAAGGTCGGATGAAAACTCACAGATTGCAGGAGAGTACAGAGTAAAATAAATAACTAGTAAGACATCGGTTACAATGAGTTGTACGTATACCAGGTTAACGTGTCACAAACTGTTTAACAGGATTTTTTTAGGCGAGATTTAAAAAGAGACTTGAAAGCGCAATATTTCAGGCCGACGGGTAGTGAATTCCATAATCGGGGTCCCTTTATTTTACAAGAATAGAATGAGAGTTACGATTTATAAAACGGCCTGTATAAATTAAGGTTGGCCTGTCTGGTTGGATAGTTGTGTATTACAAGCGTCTAGTCCGTCATTCATAATCCAGCCGTCGTCCATTAGAGAATATCCGCGTCCATAATCCAAAGATCTATTCCATTTTCCACATAACAGTATTAGCACCAAATTCAAAAAGACAATCATAGTATACATAAACATAGGCTTGTTTCCTGCAAGAGAGAAGCGGTCAACAGTTTTCAATGATGCCGGCAAGACATCATGATGTTCCAAAATATCAAATCCGTATCGCTGATCAGTATTCTTAATCCATAATATTCGTTATAGAGTCGTCATCTAAAAAAGATGTATCTCAGTCACGCTTTGATTGTGACTGTTCATATGAGTACCATGAGGATCTTGAAGTACATGGGTTCATACGGCCCCTAGCCCCGGGTTAAGCGGAATTAGACACAAGTTACGAAACGTAGCGCCATAGATCTTGCACGCTACGTTCGTATTTTGCTATCAGCATGCGATATGTATCGCCAAATTTGAGAAACTTTGAGTGGAGGCGCTTGGTGGAATAGCCCTGTTTTATAAGTTTCTGCAACAATGTTTTGTGACGTTGATTAAAATCATCACATTTAACACAGGATCTAGCAAATGCTACTAAGCGAGATATGTATACGCCATATGCAGCTTAGTGAAGTAATTTTGCAAGCTGGAGGGAAGAAAGACTGAATGATAGAAAAATTTGTGCGCAAATATCAGAATAAGATAATCATTTATTGTATGTATAGGAACAATATTTAGCTCCAAGAATAAGTTTCCGGTATGTGCTAATCTGGTACTGGATGTTACAATGCGAATAAGCCTTTTTTTGCAGAATGATTAATGGCTGGAGGTGTGTGGGATATGTGTTGGCCCAGACCATGCTGCAATAGGAGACATAAGAGTAGAATAAATTGAAAACCACACGCGTTTGAACCAAATGCATTCTACAGAACATTAGCTTACCGATAATTGTCAATAACGGCACATTACCGGCTAACCCTGTCAGGGATTCACTATTGACTAATATCTTCAGGACAGAGCCTATTTAGTATGACCCAGCATAACCGGCACTCCTGCCGTTGGCGATACGATGGCTAGAACTCCATCTATCACGTCCATTCCAGCGAAACTCGATTGTTGAACACATTTTAAGCAGGAAAATCGTCAGTCAGATCATCTGAATGAGTAAATATAAAATCGGTCAATTCGACGAGTTTTGATATTTTCATTTTCAAACAGAAGAGATCCAGAGACAGAGACTGCAACATTGGGGAACCACGGAGATGGTGACACATATTTAGAGGTTAAAATTGCAAGAGTTAAGGAATGGTGATGTTGAATTGGACCAGTTTCGCAAAGTTGAAATATGCCTGAATCTGAAAACTGTAGTGAAATATCTACAATATTAAACAGAAACACGACTTCACAAAAGGGACTACAAAGTCAACTTGAAATTGCAGCATGGCCCGTTTTCGTTTCCTCATTCTCTGTGGTTCTGGGCGTAATAACTATCATCGGAAATACATCTCTAATTATGTGCATGAGGAAAAACAATCAATTCTCCTACACTTACAAGATCTATATGACTTCTTTGGCAATTGCTGACTTGGGAGTGGGTCTGTATACTTCAACCTTCAATGTTATAGATTTGATATTCGTCGAATGGCCTCTTGGTGTTCCACTGTGTCTCATTTCCAAGATCCTAGACTACTGCCTGCCGTATGTATCTGTACTTTTACTTAACGCCATCGCGTATGACCGATACAAGTGTGTTAAATCTCCTCTCCTCTACAGAACCCAGTTCACGAAACGTCGAGCAGTGATAATATCGGTGGTCATGTGGATCATAGGCTTTCTGATCTGGGCGGTACTCATCCTCGGACATTTTTTTAGTGATGAATCAAGCGTTCTGGTAGACGGGGTATGTTCCTTTACCCTTCAGTTCGGTGTAATCCCACCAGTTATTGTGGTTTCTTGTGTTCCAGTTATATTTCTGGTTGCTGCCTATATTGCCCTTCTTCTCTCGATGACGAAAAGAATGCAAGGCGATCCTACGCAAAAGCAAATAACTTCGAGTGCAAAATTCTCAAACCGCCTGGCCGAGCCGAAAACACCGTATGCATCTGGTGACACGATTGACATCCAACATGTGCAGACCATGTCATCAAATGACATATGTTTTACCGATATTCAGCTTAGCCTATCTGATACAGTACCTAATGATGTTAGACTGCCAGTTAAAGAACCTCCCCATGGAATGTCCCGGATAAGATCTCAGAACCAGCAATGTTCGAGAACCACGAGTGTTGTCATCCTGATGTTTTTGTTCTGCTATGTACCATGTTGCATAGGCTGGCCGCTGGAGAAATACGGTTATATTTCGAGCTCTGCCTACACCTGTGTGTACATGTTGTTGTATGCGAATTCTGCTGTTAACCCGTTCATTTATATTTTGACCAATGCGAAGATTCGAACCAGAATGGCTGGATTGTTCCGTAGATTGCCGGAAAGTAAATAACTGATCAAGAGACGTTTGTTGAAATGTTTGTTGTTTACGTCAGTTTCACGGAATGCGGAATATGGAATTGTCTCGAATACACCCCGGCTATACTTGGAACTTTTTCTTGGCCGGGTGTGTTTTCCAATCGGCGTTGTGATGTGAAAGGGAGGTGAGCTTCGTCCTGCACAAACATACTTAATCTCTGCATGAGTGCGCGACATGAAATTCGCTCCTGTGGTTCGTTTGTACAGGATTTTTGCATAATATTACTAAGCACGGGAGGGGGCGGAAATTGAGGGACGGAGGGTGGTTAAACATTTAATTTTTTAATCAAGGGTATCAGTTTTTGTACGCTTTAAATTGTGCAAATGTAGATATATGTATATTGATGACAATGCGCAGTTTTGCTCTGGAACATTTATTCTAGTTTTGATTCTAGAACTAATCATCAATCGTTGATAGTCTCAATATTTTGAAAACTTATGCTGATAGACTCCGCACAGAATCTTATTAAAGCAATCGAATGTTGTGTCCTTATGGCAGAGAGTGTTCTTGAAACTGTCAAAGAAACCAACACCAGTTGATGTCGCGTTACATGATGGAGGTGACAGGCTAATTGAATTGTATAACGACCCCACTAGCCATTAAATGGTCATGAATGTTGGGGGTCTGCATTGCATCAAGGGATAGAAGTGGGATTCAATTGTCATGCATGTTGGGGGCCTACGTTATCAGGTTTCCTGCCTATTGTATTTCTCAGTTGTGAACACTGTTCACCTGTATGGAACACGTGCCAAATAAATAGCTGTTAGAACAATTTACATCAACTTCAATTATTTTAAATACCAGTATCAATATATTTATAGTGAAAATAGTCCTTTATAACCTGCAGTTATCTCTTCATCTAGAGAGAAAAGTTGACGAAGTATTTCGCCTAAAATGCTGTAATATGACTCGGCACTCTCGGCACTTCACATTCACACTCCAGAATAGTACCTCAGCTGTGCATTATTGGGGTGTTCACGGGGGGACTATGAAGTAAACCACACAACCGCTAGCACCGGCTTCAGCGGAATTAGATACTCCAGCACGAGAGCTGCGCGACTCCTGTGATATTGTGTGTGTGTGTGTGGGGCGGGGGGTACACCCCCGTTAAAGATTCGAACTATACCTGGGGGACACGTACTCGTTGTGTATCGACCTGGAATAACTAGACTTAGAACCGTCTATGAATGGGTGATCGGATCCGCTTCAATTGCACAAGCACACGCATTCTGGTGTGGATCATCTAAAGAATGGAATAGCAACACATGTCTAGGCAGAGAGTCTCAACCCCACATTTGCGATAGGGATGAGGCTCTATTGTGTCTTTTATGAGTTGGAAATGATGTTGCTTGTAACGTTGGTAAACAGGTCTTGCCACAGGGGGTCTTTTGGCCGATCATTAGCCACTTAAACGGGTCCTGGCCCTTCATATTCGTTTGGTCTCTCTTTGCGATGGGTTTGCGTTTTTTTGCGATGAATATATCTAACTAGATGAAAGTAAATTACGAATCAAGGCTAAATATATATATATATATACTACCGTGGTTTATGGAGATAGATCTCATACTGACTATATCACATATCAATGGGGAATTTACTTAGAGAACTGCCATTTTATAATGTAAACTTCGACTTTGATTGCACTCTCGAAGATAGGCTTCTTGATGGTTTTGAATATATGTGTTTTAACCCCTTAGAGCTTAATTGTACAGAAAATTCTTATCTGACCGACGATACAGAAGACGAGCTATGTCATTGGAATACAATAAGCTCACATCAATCTAATTATTATTTCGAAGATCAATTTAACTCTTTCGTGGAAGATAATCTTATTTCAGATCAAAAATCTGTCTCCACTTTACATATTAATGCAAGAAGCCTAAAGAAACACTTCACTGAAGTCCTTGCGCTTATCTACAATACGAATTTCAATTTTTCATTTATAGGAATATCTGAAAGCTGGCTCGATCCCGAAACCGAAAACTTATACACTATTCCAGGTTATCAACCTTTTCCACTTTCGAGAGATACCAAAAAAGGCGGTGGAATAGTTCTTTACGTGAAGGACGAATTTACTAACTGTAAAATACGTGATGACATTTCCTTTATAGACGAACAAGATCAACATGAATCGCTATTTGTTGAGGTTTCTAACAGCACAAATAAATATATAATTGGATTGATCTATCGCCCACCAGGTAAAAATGTAAAGAATTTTAACTCCAGCTTACTATCAATCCTCAAAAAACTTAAGCCGGAAAATAAAAAATGCATTTTAATGGGCGATTTTAACATCGATCTCTTCAAAACAAGTTGCCATGGTCCCTCTAAACAGTTTTTAGATATTATGAAATCATTTTATTTTTTCCCCAAAATTACGAAACCCACTAGAGTCCGGGCCCACTCGGCTACTTTAATTGATAACATATTCACCAATTTTCATGAAGATGATCTTGGTTCCGGTATAATACTCTCTGACATATCTGATCATTTCCCCATATTTCACATCAATAACTGTCTCCCATCTGTATCATTATACTCAAAGAACATACTGAATTCTCGCAAAACAAATCCAATACAAAAATCACTGTTTGAAGAAAAGCTCAAAATGACAGACTGGCAACAAGTCACAGACGCTAATGATACAGATAGTGCTATGATCAGCTTTTCGAACACTTTCCATGCTCTCTACAACGATTGTTTTCCAGTGATAACTAAAAAGATTCCGAAAGTTAAAATTCTCAAACCATGGATCAGCCCATGCTTACTTCGATCAATCCGAGAAAAGAACAGACTATATAGGTTACATATTTCGAAAAAGGACATTGTTGCAACCCAAGAATATAAACTATACAGAAATAAACTGAATCATACACTAAAACTAGCTAAAAACAAATACTACGAGAGAAAATTCAATGAATCTTTTAATGATATTAGAGGAACCTGGAAAGTCATAAACGGGCTCTTAGGCCGCAATAAAACAAACACCCTCTCGTCTGTATTCAATTTCAATGGCACTGACATAACAGACCCAACCGAGATTGCCACTAAATTCAATAACTACTTTACTTCCATTGCTTCCAACCTGGCTTCTAAAATTCCACCTACTCAAAACGATTTCAAAAAATACTTAGATCAAACGTACAATAGGGACTTCGTTTTTGAACTATGTACGCCGTCCGAAGTTGATGAGGTGATATCTGCTCTCAAAAATGGATCTCCTGGTATTGACGACATTCGATTATCCCTGATAAAGCCTATATCCAGCTTACTGTCTACTCCCATCTCCCATATCATCAATCTATCCTTCCAAACGGGAATTTTTCCCGCGACGCTTAAGCTTGCCAAAGTTACCCCTGTGTTTAAGTCCGGCAACAAAACATTGGCTGAAAACTATAGACCTATTTCTGTCCTTCCATGCTTTAGCAAAATATTTGAAAAACTTGCAGTTAAAAGGATGGTAGCTTTTCTTGAATCAGAAATGATTATATCCCCAAATCAATTTGGTTTCCGTGCGAATCACTCTACCTTTCTTGCTGTGCTTTCTTTATATGATAAACTTATCGCTGCCAAAGAAAGAAAACAGTTTAGTATCTCTACCTTCCTAGATCTATCTAAAGCCTTTGACACCGTCAATCATGATATCCTCTTGCACAAACTAGAGTATTACGGTTTTCGTGGCACCACTAATAGCTGGTTTCAAAGCTATCTATCTTCGCGATCCCAGTGTGTATCATATAACGGAACACTATCGCTGTTTAATCCTATCGACACTGGCGTGCCTCAGGGGTCAATACTAGGTCCTATTTTATTCTTAATATACATAAACGACATCACCAAAGCAACAACTATTTTAGACATAAATCTTTTTGCAGACGACACTAGCGCTTCTCTCTCAGATAAAGATCCAAGTAGACTGGCTGAGATTATGTCAATTGAACTCGAAAAACTTCATGATTGGCTCTCTAGCAATAAACTCTCATTAAATGTGAAAAAAACTAAATTCATGTTCTTTAAACCAAACAGATCTCGTAATACAAATACTCCGCAGATATCACTATTCGGAACCGAGATCGAGCCAGTTTCTAGTTTCAAATTCCTTGGAGTTCATTTCAATGATAAACTGACTTGGCAAACACATATTGACGAACTCACTTCTAAAATATCTAGAAATATTGGTGTTATTAATAATATAAGAAATTGCCTCAACAGAAAAACCTTGATTATGTTGTACTATTCGTTGTTCTATTCCTATGTATCCTATTGCAATCTGGTTTGGGGAAACACATACCCAACTCATTTGATACCTCTCGTCAAATTACAAAAGAGATTTGTTCGCATTATCACATGCAGTAGTAAATACGCTCACTCCAGTCCTCTTCTAGAACAATTAAACATCCTACCTCTGTGTCAAATAAACTGCTATCTTATTGTATTATTCACTCACAAGTTTTTTTACAATGCATCTTCTATTCCGATAAAATTTTCAAATTACTTCACAAAACTTTCTGAAGTTCACTGCTATCCAACCAGACAAGCCAATCTTAACCTATATAGGCCGAGAGTGCAATCGAATCTTTCACACTATTGGACAAAAACGAAAGCCCCACGTACTTGGAACGCTTTACCTCTTGAGTTGAAGTCGATTCCGTCACAATCTCTCTTTAAATGTCGATTAAAATCCTATCTTGTTCGCCTGCACTGACTTAGCATATCAAATAGTTTCCCCGATTTTAGTATTATCTTTGAGACAATTATATTTTATCTAAAAAATGTTTGGTTTCATAATATATTCCACACAGTCCTGATTTTTGTCACCAAATTTAAAGGCTTCCCTGGTATAAGCACCTCCATATCTAAATATTTGTATATCTATAATTATCGAGCATAGATGATTTTTTTGGTTCATGACGAGCGGTATTACTATTTGTATATGTATTGTCTTCTGGGATACAACAAGCCCTTTGGGGTTTTATTCCCGCCATATTTATGTTAATGTCTAATACCCTGTATACGTTTAACTATATGGTGAATAAATATTCATTCATTCATTCATATACACTTCGAGGAATTGAGCTTCATATACAACTTGAGGAATGAAACTTCATATACAGTTCGAGGAATTGAACTTCATATACATATATGAATGGAACTTCATATATTTTTTGAGGAATGAAACTTCATATACACTTCGAGGAATTGAGCTTCATATACAACTTGAGGAATGAAACTTCATATACAGTTCGAGGAATTGAACTTCATATACAACTTGAGGAATGAAACTTCACATACAGTTCGTTGAATGGAACTTCATATACAGTTTGAGGAATGAAACTTCATATACACTTCGAGGAAGTGAACTTCAGATACAACTTGAGGAATGGAATTTCATATAAACTTCCAGGAATTGAAATTCATATACAGTTTGAGGAATGAAACTTCATATACAGTTCGAGGAATGAAACTTCATATACAGTTCGAGGAATTGAACTTCATATACAGTTCGAGGAATGGAACTTCATATACAGTTCGAGGAATGGAACTTCATATACAGTTCGAGGAATTGAACTTCATATACAGTTCGAGGAATGGAACTTCATATACAGTTCGAGGAATGGAACTTCATCAACAGTTCGAGGAGTGGAACTTCATATACAGCTTCAGAAATGAAACTTCTTATACACTTCGAGGAATTGAACTTCATATACATTTTGAGGGATAAACTTCATATACAGTTCGAGGAATTGAACTTCATATACAACTTGAAGAATGAAACTTCATATATAGTTTGAGGAATAAACTTCATAAACAGTTCGACGAATGGAACATCATATACAGTTCGAGGAATGGAACTTCAAATACAGTTCGAGGAATGGAACTTCATATAGAACTTGAGGAATGAAACTTCATATACAGTTCGAGGAATTGAACTTCATATACAGTTTGAGGAATGAAACTTCATTTACATTTCGAGGAATGTAACTTCATATACTGTTCGAGTAATTGAACTTCATATACAGTTCGAGGAATGAAACTTCATATACTGTTCGAGTAATTGAACTTCATATACAGTTTGAGGAATAAACTTCGAATACAGTTTGAGGAATGAAACTTCATATACAGTTTGAGGAATGAAAATTTTAAATATTTTTCACAATATTTTATTCCAGTGGGATTTACATTAGTTGGAATGCATGTACATGTATAAGATTCCCAACGAACGAATTATATAGAATGAAATTTCTTCGTCATGCTCTGTATGTTGTGTGTAACACATCATTCTATAACACTTGTGTCAATAACATAGAGCTAACCGGGCAGTCATTGCACGTTTTAGCCCGGTTATATGAAATCAACACCCGTCAAGTGCAGGCGTTCATTGGGAGATTCCATTTCACAAGTCGGATGAGGAAAGGAACGTCTGCTTTCATACAAGTAACAATCGAATGAAACAAACAAATAAATTATAAGATGAAATTTATTTCTCAAGTTTAACTGTTGTTTTTATCGTCAAATTGATGAACAACGCGACACAAATAGACATATATCCACGTATAATATCCACGCAGCTGACAGTATCACTCCGCATTTGAGAGACCACATAAACTCGTCCACTGACATTGGCACGATGCCAACCGAGACGAGAGCATCAGTGGACGAGTATTTTCAAGAAAGGGAAGAAAGGTTGTCAAAGCTTAAAATATGTTTTCAACTTTTCATTATAATCTTTGTGGATAATCAATTTGGGTAGTGCAATAGGATAGAAATAATGTTTTCATAGGCGTGCTCAATGGTTATTTTACGCACGGTTAGTGTGGGAAAGTTTATTAAAATATAAACTTGTCCACACTAACCGTGCGTAAAATAACCATTGAGCACGCCTATGAAAACATTATTTCTCAAATAATTTCTACAAAGTTCCAATGAAATTTGATATTTGAACGAAAGGTGAATAAAACTACATGGCGTAGCTAACTAGCCTACTGATCTGAAACCAATCCTGTTTAACGCATCCTAAGGAAACGAGGCCAACATCTTGTGCCGCCAGACATATTAGGATCGGTCAATATTCAAGATTGGACGTTTACTGTGACCGCTTTACTCGACAAGCATAAAACATGAGACCTATGGGTTATTAACACTGACTGTTAATATCAACTTATTCATCTTGCAAAATGTCACCACATGGTGTTGTCTATATCATGCTTGATCAACGTCAAAATCATATAGTTCCTTGATCAACTTGCAGAAGTTATAAATTATAACATCTTTAAGTGATTATATCAAAATCTTCACTGTTCATAAAATAATGATATTTTGACCAGCAGTGAAGTCAGAGCTAGTGTAGTGACCTCTGTTAATCCATCTAATTAATACAGTCCATTACTATGTTTAAAGTGATCGTAAACCCTCAAGTAAAGTTTCCATCAAATGAAAGACCATTGCAAACAGTGTGGGAAAATATTTATTGTAATATTTTACGAATTTATTACACAGAGTAAACTTCAAATAAAGCATGGTATTCTATGGTGGTCTGTTGCAATCATATCTAGGTCCAGTGACGTCACACTGCCTTAATACATATTTTTAAAACTGTGTATGCACTTTCCAATGCTTGATTCAAGCTTAAGATGTGTAAACTTCGAGTTTCAACACAGACTCACTGTTCTCATGTGCATGTTTCATCAAAATCGAAGAAATTAAAGTGAATATGCAAATTGACTTGACACTTGAGTTACCATCTCCCAGATTTTGGTGAAACATGCACATTGCAACACTGAGTCTGTGTTGAAACTCAAAATATACACACCTTAAGCTTGAATCAAGCGTTGGAAAGTGCATACACAGTTTAAAAAATATGTATTAAGGCAGTGTGACGTCACTGGACCTAGATATGATTGCAATAGACCACCATAGAATACCATGCTTTATTTGCAGTTTACTCTGTGTAATACAATCGTAACAAATGACAATAAATATTTCCCGACACTGAATGGTCTTTCATTTGATGGAAACAATACCTGAGGGTTTACGATCATCTTAACATGTATCAGTATGAACCATGGGGCAAAGTATACAACAGTAGACCAGCCAATACCTAATTTTCAACTTACCACGGAATTGTTTGTTAAAAGCGGACAAATAACTAGCCACTACTGTTCCTATCAATAATGCCTGCGGCTGATAGTCACAGGCGACGTATATGGATCTCCATGTGCTATAACCTGTACCGTATACGTTTATTTTGATGCTCCTTAGCGGTTATTTTCCGGAAGCTAATTCCTACTCCTCCACGCTTGTCGCTTTTATTAAAGTTCCCGGAGCTGGTGATTAACTATACACGAGCTGTTTTCACATCGACCCGGACACCCCCCATATCACGGTAGACGCCATACTGTGCAAGTTCGCATGCGCAGTGACCCAAATATACACAATATGGCGTCTACCGTAATATAAGGGAGGTCGGGGTTGATGTGAAAACAGCTACTGTACAGCTAATCACCAGCGCTGGGAACTTTAATAAAGCTACCAGCGTGAAGGAGAAGGAATAAGCTTAAAGAAAATAACCCGTAAGGAGCATCAAAATGAACGTTTATAAGGCACGGGAGTAGTAGGAAGACGGCAAATTCATTATGAAAAATGATGGTAAAAAATGATGGTGTGGCGCGACATCACGATGACGTCACTCACGCCTCCTCCTCCTCCTCCTCCTCGTTCACACACGCACACACAGGTAACACTACCAGGTGGTTGAATGGAAGAAGGCCGTTATCTCCTCCAAATGCACTCCATTGCACCTCCGAAACTCTCCTTCCTCTATTACTCCCTAGTGATCTATAAATAGAACAGGGGATTTTCCATAAAATTTTCCGAAAAATTAACCCTAACAATTTCTGTTTTCTGTACAACTAAACTGGATTACTTCCCTGGACTTTTGCTTTCCCGAAATTGAGAGACTACACTATCTCAACAACGACAACAACAACAACAACAACAACAACAACAACAACAACAACAACAACGAGATTCTCATTTCTCTGACTCTGTGAAAACATGCACCCACCCATGACTTGATCGGCCTGGAGGGGCGCTTCACATGGATACCCTCCCCGACCCAGTACGACCAATATGGGCCCACGTCGACACCAACACGTCCATTCCATTACCTTTTCCCCACAATTCACTGCCTGCTCCTGCGCACCATTGTGCTACTTTTACTCCTCACCAGTCCAGTTGGACGCTACCTCATGAGAACTTCAAACTGATACCCTCTCTGACCCATTCGCACCATTGTGGGTCCACCTCGAGCCCAAAACGTCCATTCCAGTGCACTTTTCCCACAATTTCCTGTCTGCGCATGCGCAGAATGTTGAAAACCGACGACACACTAGTCCACTTGGATGGTCCCCCAGGAGAGCTTCACGATGACACCAAATACGGCCCAATCGGACCACTATGGGCCCAATCTTGACCCCAACGTCCAATACACTTTTTCTACTGCGCATGCGCAGATAGATGATATTCCCACCCCACACCCATCCAGTTGGACGCTCCTCCACGAATGCTTCAACTGATACCTCACACAACCCAATCGGATCACTATGAGTCCACCTAGGCTCCAAAACGTCCACCTCGATCTGCCTGCCAACTGCGCATGCGTCATCAGCAATTTTCAACAAAAGTCAACGCATGGCCTCGAGACCCCTCCCATCGTGTTCTACAGCTCGAGATGAAGAAAACAATGGGCCACACCCCATTTTTCATAATGAATTTACGCTTTCCCTACTACTTACGGGTTACAGCACACGGAGATCAATACACGTCGTCTGTGACTATCAACCGCAGGCATTATTGATAGGAACAGTTGTGGCTAACAAATAACAATAGGTTCTCATTCACGGGCTGTGCCAGCTTATCAGAGTGAGTGAGTGAGTGAGCAGGGTTTACCGTCAGTAGTATTAGACAGACATGATGAAGCGAGTTCAATCCTTTAAATTTATTGTAGAAATATAGCCATGGCGTTTCCATTATGACGGATGCGACCATTGCTGTAGTGACCAACTTTCCATCGGTTTGATGATGTTTGAATGTTTAGTGGAAAATCCATGTTGGCCGCCAAGTCGTTAGTTGAATAAAAAAATAGTATTTAATTTAGAGACCTACATGCCATAGGGTATATTGTTGGGAAATATCTGAGCGATCGGACAAATTTGAATTTCAGTCGAAAAAGCCATGCTAGCGTTTCCATGCTAAGGGAAGTACTTTCGAAACCACAAAATTAGGTATTGTAGGGTACGCTAACATAAATATATATTCACTTTCCCCGTCCAAATTCGTGAGTTGAAAATTTGATGGAAAGCCAAACTAGTTTCAAAGATTTGTCCATAGTTCTAACATCTATAATATATGCTTCTTTTCGCTTACTTTGGTCAATAAAATGTAAAAAATTACATTTTCTTCAAACGTAATTTTTGTTCAACTCGTTACTCATTCAAGCGCTTGGTCGACGTCGAGCCTCACAGATATTTGCTCCGAAAAAGAACTTGCATTCTATCAATACTCCCTCGTTTGGGCACGGTCTCTTCTATCCGGCGGTCACATATTTCATCAATACTCTCTCGTTTGGGCACGGTCTCTTCTATCCGGCGGTCACATAGTTCATCATTTCCCATCAGAATACTTGATAGAGCTATTATTTATCGCTATGAAATATTTGTATCTAATACCTTTCAAGCCGGCGCTAGGGGCCGTGAGGCCATGCCATTCAAGATGTCCACATGAACAGCTACTATAAAACCGTGGCTGGGATATAAATCATCACAGCGAACGGTTTTGGTTCTTGCGATGCATTTTTCAGATATGCAGTCAGTATATTTGCCTGTGGAGTCATGAAAACTGCAGAAATTAATAATTTGAAAATTTGGACAAAATATTGGCCAAAAATGTTACTCAGAAGTCAGAGTCTTGGATATGACTATATGCAGGCGCTTTCAAAAACCGATCCATTCAAAGCCCGTTCCTTCTCATTCACCAAACGCCATATAGACGATCTTCTCGCTGTGGATAATCGCTATATAAATGACGCAGTGAAGGATATATATCCCTCTTCACTGGATTTGAAGGAAACTACAGATAGCCCTACAGGCACATCATATTTAGATTTATATCTCTGTAAAAATGAAGCGGGCATTCTCTCTCGTCGACTTAATGACAAGAGAGATGATTATAATTTTAATCAACGTCACAAAACATTGTTGCAGAAACTTATAAAACAGGGCTATTCCACCAAGCGCCTCCACTCAAAGTTTCTCAAATTTGGCGATACATATCGCATGCTCATAGCAAAATATGAACGTAGCGTGCAAGATCTATGGCGCTACGTTTCGTAACTTGTGTCTAATTCCGCTTAACCCGGGGCTAGGAGCCGTATGAACCAATGTGCTTCAATATCCTCATGGTGCTCATATGAACAGTCACAATCAAAGCGTGACTGAGATACATCATTCTCTAGATGACGACTTTACAACGATTATTATGGATTAAGAATACTGATCAGCGATACGGATTTGATATTTTAGGAACATCATGATGTGTTGTCGGCATCATTGAAAACTGTTGACCGCTTCTCTCTTGTATGTTTATGTATACTATGATTGTCTTTTTGAATTTGGTGCTAATACTGTTATATGGAATATGGAATAGGTCTTTGGATTATAGACGCGGACATTCTTTAATGGACGACGGCTGAATTATGAATGACGGACTAGACGCTTGTAATTGGATATCTTAGATTAGTTCACATATTCCAAGAGAACGTATCCCATCGATATAGTTCGAACAAGATTAGCCTTCATGGACAAGGAGAATGTTCAGGGGCGAGGTCAGCTCCCCTTTCCCCCCTCCTCCCACTTTTAGACTGTGGTACACCAATTTGCCCAGGTCAGATAGGATTTTATGACCTTAACCCTGCACGGAAGAAATATAGTCCAATGATTGCCTGTCATTGACATACGAAACTGAAGAATTTCTAGCCAAATATTGTCATCATATTATATCTTGTTTGAAAGCTTGGAGTATTGTCATGGAAACTGCGTGGGCGATGATAAGTGTAACTTCGCTTCCTTCATGTTCATAACAATGTTGATACCAGCTTGGAACTGTTAAAAATGCCGGTACAGATAGAGTTAAATTGAGAAGTCCTCGCGTGCTACAATATACATTGTTATACCTCATACCAAACATATTCATCCTGATTGGTTGGAACTCGGTCACATGATTGTCTCGAGACAATTCTGCACCGTCTCTTTGATAGCCCACATGCATCCAGTGGAGGAATAATTAGTCAAACAAAATGTGGACCATTATATCTGTATGCGCATATGTGATGGTGTAAATACCAAGTGTTTACTAGCCGTACGGTGATTAATATTTTGCCGCTTTTGGGACCAAAAAATTGTTTTCAGCTCAAACGGTCGATGAGCCGAATTTATCTGATCTAACTGAAAAGCGCACTTTCAAGTCTCCCCAGTACCCGCCTCGTTGAGATCTTGCATGTATGTTTCACGCCAGGTGTTCTGTCGCTGGGTAAAAGAGATGACGTCATAGATTGAGTCGATCGGGAGGTTGCTGATTTAATTCTGCTCTCGACAGGTGATGTTGTGATGTTCAAACATCACCTGTCTCGAGCTGACAAACCGTGATATCACACCACGCAGCATGCACTATCTGTATAACATTCAAATGGCAGGTGTATATTGTGTTCCAATTTCGATTTGATTGTGAGATATGAAGTCAAAAGGGGCGTGACCTAGATACCCACGGTACAACGGTGGCACCCGTTGGATCAGGAATGCACTCATGATGCCCAGCTGTCATACGGAGCAAAAAATCGCTTCTGCACGCAACATTATACGGTGAGGCCCATTGTCTGACTTTGGTTACTTGATTGTAATGGATATTAGATGATAAGATTTTGCATTTTGAATTTTCATTCTTTCTGTCAACATGCACAAATTTCAATGAATTTTGCGTTGTTAATTTTTCAGGAATGTCTTCCGATTGTTGTTATTCAGATGTTTCTTGAATCCATATCGGTAAACAAGAATATTTCTCCACGATATATAATTCTGCTCAGCTATTTGTATGATTTAACATGTTCAACAAGACGGCTTGTTGTCGGCATCATTTCAAAACAGTTAAAAAATATTTCTATCTTGTACCATATTAGCCCCTGTTTCATCCCTGTTTGAATCTTGGGGGAATTGCTACAGCACAATGCTGGTGCTGATCGTATCTTGTCTAGTCTAGAGTCTTTGGATTATGGACGAGTAATTCTTCCGTATCATATGACGGGTATCTATTGAATGCTGGATCAGATTCCCATGTTCTCATTATGTCCACAGGGGCTCGTTACCGTTGTTAATTGGTTAATTAGGTTGATTATAAGAGGGGGGGGGTCGAGGTAACGAGCCCCTGTGATTATGTCGTTCTCTCAGTGCTGACCGCTGTTGACCGCTACTGTCTGCCAAATTAAACATCTAGATAGGTTTGGACATTTTCGTTCAAATTTCATCTTCTCTCCACTCGAATTTTGATGATACAAGGATACAACATATCATCGATTTTTTCAAGCGTAATTTCGCCGTAAACGTCGACTTACCGATGAAAGTCGAATGTGAATTGCTAAGAGGTCGATATCATTATATATTTAACGATGAAATGCATTCGAAACTTCACGATATGTAACCATTCAGCAGATTATGTCCACAGGGGCTCGTTACCGTTGTTAATTGGTTAATTAGGTTGATTATAAGGTGGGGGGGGGGGGGGTCGAGGTAACGAGCCCCAGTGATTATGTCGTCCTCTCAGTGCTGACCGCTGTTGACCGCTACTGTCTGCCAAATTAAGCATCTAGATAGGTTTGGACATTTTCGTTCAAATTTCATCTTCTCTCCACTCGAATTTTGATGATACAAGGATACAACATATCATCGATTTTTTCAAGCGTAATTTCGCCGTAAACGTCGACTTACCGACGAAAGTCGAATATGAATTGCTAAGAGGTCGATATCGTTATATAATTATCGATGGAATGCATTCGAAACATCACGATATGTAACCATTCAGCAGATCAAAACCTCACGCGGATACAGGCAGAATGTCAAAAGAGAATTTTGTCGCAGGTAAAGACTTTTATATTTTTCTGGTACAACGAGAAACCATGTCGATTGCTTGAAGCTATATTTGCATAGACCGACATCGGTTGAAGAGACCAAATATAAATTGATATTTACTCAAGTTTGTAGTCCATTTCCATGAGAACGCTACGAGGCCGTGGTCGACAATTTGTTGGTGCTGTTTGTGACGTGTCGTCCTGGGTGTGTAAAATTGGCTCACTGATGCGCAACTCGTTTTATAATACAAAATGACAATTCAGCATGTAATCCTCACGAAAGAGAAAGAATGATGTAACCGTAAAGGAGAATCGAATCCACGACACCTCAATTCAGGGGAGTTGCTCTTGACAATTTAGTATTCAACCCCCACGAAGGAGAATGAATAATTCAACCGTCAACGAGAATCGAACCCACGACCCCTCCAATCCGTGGAGTAGCTCTTACCCTCTGAGCTATGCCGCTTCATAACGCTCCCATGAATCATCATAATGAAGGATAATTGGTAATGCAATGTGCGCAACTGTAATGACAATTTGATATAGAGTTGTTCAACTGTTTCAGCACAGATTGTTCGTCCACGTCAGTTAGACAATCCTGTGCGCGAACAATACATCATAGTTGTGCAGTTATATTATGCATTTTAGGTTACACGCATGAAATTTGTCATAATAGCTATTTTGATTGGTTCCCTTTCCACTCTACTGAATCGACAAGTATGATTGTAGGTAAACACCGCAGGTCACGTGTCAGGTTTTCGGTGCTTTCGTTATCAAGCGTGGGCGTGTGTCTGACCAGACGACAGTGACCACAGCCGAAAGTGAACGATTTTCAGCATGTCGATGACAGGTATGGTTACTGGTGTCCAGTCATTTTTTGATGGAGAGATATCGTACTATATTGTCACCAAATGTAGGGTTATTACTAATCCAAGTCAACAAATTTTTTAAACATTTTTGCGGCGAGAGGTGTTTTTAGGTGTTGGTGGAGAGTATTACAGTATAAAGTTAGACACTGAGGATATTTCTAGAATGATAGACCTGGGGTAAACATGTTTACGTTCTGTTGTATTCATGGAATTTTCTCGCAATCGTGACCGATTTATCGTAAGTGAATTATGTGAGTTTATCCGTCTAGTGTTTTCTCGAAGATTCTGTGATTGCAAATGGCTGCTCAACGTACAGCCCCGTATGACCTGATAGATTGGTGCATAGCGCCATCTGTACATGCATCTATGACCTGAGCGGTTAGTGCGGAGCGCCATCTATACATATAGATTTTCATTGTATTCAATATTAGACATTCTTGAAGTTTCTGGAATGAGAAAGCACTTGTTTATCTGGGTTAATTATGTCGAACTTTCTCGTAACTGTTATAATTGTATTAGGGTTAAATCTTACGTCATTGCTATACCGATGGAAGTTTGTTGATCTGATAGAATAATCTCGAATTCCCGATAAAAGTATAAATTGCTCGAAGTTTAGTGATCGGGAAGGAGATTCGAACGGCTTCTATTGGGTGCATAACTGGACATTACCTTTGACTGAGATAACTGACTGCTGGATTATATATTCCTGTCGGATTACTCTTGTGTGTTTGACTGCGGTTTTATCTACGTAATTGTACTGACGGAAACTGGACAACAGCTGAGCGGTATTGGACTAGATTTCTGCACGCCGGCACGAACTGTATAGAGATTTGTACGTTAATACAGGCTCGAGAGATACACCGGTATAATATTGAACAGTAAGATTTTATTTGACGTTTGTTTGCTGTATTGACCTAACTTAATTTGTATATGCTTTTAGTATTGTAAATAAATATTTGTTATAATCGACTTCACAAATCTTTCTGTTGCGTTTTTCTATTATCGTTTAGACGTAACAATGGTAGGTATTAGCATCGAATTATAGTGTGAGGAAATGAGCACAAAATGAACACGTGGGAACTTACTACCTGCCTCATGTATCACTGACTCATTCATCTCTCGATTCCTTTCACTTGTGTGTGTTTAAGCGGAATATGAACCGTTAATAGTTTATTCTCTGTCTGTCTGATATTACGACAGTCCATGGTATCATCATCGGACCGATCGACAGTCCATGGTAGGTCAAAATACGGTCAGTCCGAGCTGACGTGAACCACATTGAAGTGATCCAATCTACAGTTCATGGTCGCATGACACATGGACTGGTGCATTCACCTACACTCATACTTGTCGATTCAGTAGGGTGCTTTCATTTAAGTTCTAAACACAGCTTCTCCAACATCATTCCCGCAAGCCAGGGTCTTGCTCTGCTGGGATTGATGTTCCCGCCCTCTTTGGCACCCAGAATCCCTCTAGTTAATTCAGCATTACCTTTTTGAACACTCCCGCGAATTCAATAATTATATTTATCAGCAGACAATGGGCAGAAACATATTCTATTTGACGTCATTCTCTCATGTCAGAGCCCGTTTCTGCAAGGATTCACTGGTTTTACAATTCACAATTCACGTTACTTTGTCAATCAGTTTCACGAATGTAATGACGTCATATATCATCAGCTACTGATCAGAAACGCGATCAATTGACCTCATTCTCTCAAGCTGGGGCCTTGATTTCCTGGGAGTTTTTCCCGTTTGATTTCGATATTTGGATACCTTTCATATTGACTTTTAAGTTGGCAGTCATGTCGTGAATTCAATAATATGATGTACCAAAAGATAATGACGAAAAAAGTGATCTTATCGACATCATTCCCAAGTGGTAAACATATTTGCGAATTGAATACAGAGCGATGTCCATAGATACTGACTAGAAATGTTTCCTATTTGCGGAATTGATTTTTAAAGTGATAGTAAATTCTCAGACGAAGTGAAGGTGAAATGAAAGACAAATTGCAACTGTACCCAAATATATTTTTACTTCATTTATGTGATTTTTTCTAACCGGCTAAAAGTACTTAACGTTTTGTATGGTAACTCATAAGTATCAAGTCACTTTGAATCTCGCGTTTAATTTCCTCAATTTTGGTGAAACATGCACATTGGAACAGTGGGTCTGTGTTGAAACTCAAAGTATACACACCTTAAGCTAGTCAAGCATTAGAAAGTGCATACAAAGTTTAAAATATATGTATTAAGGCAGAGTGACATCACCGGACCTAGATATGATCGCAACAGACCACCACAGAGTCCCATGCTTTATTTGCAGTTGATTATGTGTAATAAAATCGAGAAAAAAATGACACTGTTTCCAATGGTCTTTTATTTGATGTGAACTTTACTTGAGGATTTACGATCACTTTAAGGAAACAAATGAATAAAATTTTAATGGCACACTACCGTTGTCTGAGACAAACCGCATCCAGCAGATGTTCCGAATCATTCCCCTGAAGTTCTGAAAGGGTTCACATCAGCAAAATATTATCCATGTCATCTGTCAAAATAGCTGTGTGCACAATTCCGTGCTTGTAACCAAAAGAGCACAATTCCACCCTAAATTGCTCTATAACTGCACCACTAAACTTTCGACGCGTTCACAGCAACATCCGAAAAGGCTTGGCCAAACATATCAGATGAGATGATATTTCCTAAGATTGAAATAGTTAACCATTTATATAGAAAGGGCAAAACGTGTATTTGTGTTGAGTTGCGCAGAAAAGAGTGCCAAATTATTTATTTTGCAGATAATAACACATCATGTAAATGCAGAAACTTAATTACTCTAATCGTATATCTGTTCTCTTATGAATACGACTATATGCAGACGCTTTCATAAACAGATTATTTCCTTCTCATTCACCAAACGTTATATAAACGGTCTTCTTGCTGTGAATAATCCCTATATAAATGACACAGTGAAGGATATATATCCACCTTCACTGGATTTGAAGAAACTACAGATGGCCCTAGCGGCACATCTTATTTCTCATATACCAGAGGGACCTGTGTATGGCGTATACATATATCGCCTAGGTAGCGTTTGCTAGATCCTATGTTAAATGTGACGATTTTAATCAACGTCACAAAACATTAAGGCAGAAACTTGTAAAACAAGGCTATATCATCAGGCGTGTCCACTCGAAGTTTATCAAATTTGGCGATACATATCGCATGCTGATAGAAAATACGTGCAAGATCTATGGCGGTACGTTTCGTATCTTGTGTCTAATTCCGCTTAACCCTACCTGGCCTGAGGGGGGGGGTTGGAAAGTGCCCCCCCCCCTAGTGAACTTTTCTCTGCTGCTCCGCAACGACAAAACCGAGGAGGCTGAAACTTGGTGACTTTTAAGCTTATCTTATTGGGGTCATTTTTTTTTTTTTATTATTTTTATTTTCATACACCCCCGTGCAGGGGATCATGGGTAAATTCAAAATGGCGGCCATGTGGTATCCGCGAAAGTAGTGTTTTTTAATCTTTTCTCTCCATTTCTTCACATTTTCCTTGCCCAAAAGTCCTTGAAAGTATTTTATTAATGAAGAACTAATTATTCTATATTTTATTTGATCTTTTTCGAGAGAAAAATCGGAAAAATGAAAATTTCGAAAAATCGATCCCAAAAAGGCCGAAAAATGGCTTCCGGCCATCTTGGATTTTTTTTACATTTCCCGGTAGAGCTTGAACCAAAGATACTGTGTGGTAAGTTTCAGCGCTCTAGCCTTAGTGGTAGAGGAAATATATATGGGGCGGCACTTTCCGCCCCGCCCCCCCAGGCTGCGATACACCCCAAATCCCCAGCCCAGATAGGGTTAACTCGGGGCTAGGGGCCGTATGAACCTATGTATTTCAAGATCCTCATAGTGTTCATATGAACGATCTTAATCAAAGCGCGACTGCGATACATCATACTCTAGATAACGACTTTACAGCGTATATCATATGGTGAAGAATATTGATCAGCAATACGGATTTGGTATTTTTGAAACATCATGTCTTGCCGACATCATTGAAAACTGTTGATAGCTTCTCTCTTGCATGAAATTAGCCCATGTTTATGTATACTATGATTTATCCTTTCAATTTGGTGCTAATGTTATTATATGAATTAGGTTTTGGGATTATGGACGCGAAAATTCCTTAATGGATGACGGCTGAATATTGAATGACGGACTAGACGCTTGTATCTTGGACAGTTATGGAGTGGGAACTTAAATGGAACTTTCCTTTGTTTAACCAAGAATCAGTAGATTTCGCCGCAACAACGGTTGCGGCTTACACCCGAGATATCACGTGACCAGATTCACTTCAAATTATACCTACGTCATCAAACATGGTGGTCCTATACTTGATTCCGATTTGATTTTCCTGACAAACCTGCACCCTGACTTTACTCCATAGTTCGACAGCTACTCCAAATTATGACCGTTACTCCAGACTGTGATCATGATGGCGTCACGGATCCTGATCATGAATCTGGCCATGATCATACTGACTGATCATGTGTTACGCACTTTTGGTGATGAAGTCACATGACGTTACTCCCGGTGATGTTGTCACTTTCGCTCCACCCAAACTCCGAACAGCGCATGTCAGCTGAACGACTATCGTCTGGCTACAAGCACTGCCCGCAATTGAAAATATTGTTAACACGCTCTCAGCGTTGACATTACTCCGCAATATATACCTTCTTTCTTTCCGCTAAAAGCCTTTGTTTCATCAACCAAATATATCCCAAAAGTATTTAATAAAATAGCTTACACCGAAAAAGAAGTTAGATTCTTGATTTTCTCGCCGTTCTCAACGAATCTATTTGCGTAGGAGCTGCATATGTGCGTGATTAGTCCCATCGTAACAAACCCACGTGTTCCCTCTTCGGATCTGTGCTTGAGCATTCGACTGCGGGCAGTGCTTGTAGCCAGAAGATAGTCGTTCAGCTGACATGGGCTGTTCGGAGTTTGGGTGGAGCGAAAGTGACAACATCACCGGGAGTAACGTCATGTGACTTCATCACCAAAAGTGCGTAAGAGTTTGCGCTCCACCCTCTTAACACTGAATCCAATCGAGCCGAACCTGATCATGGTCATTTATCATTGGCTTCTTATTTTCCACAGCTATTACTATTTATTTCCAGATTTATATATAGATAAACAATACGAGCTACCGAACTGTACCAAACCACATTTAACTAATTAGCTTTACATAACCTGATACACACGCACATGAAGCAGCATAAAGATGTTAAAGCGACCACAAGGCTCTCTCGTTGTCTTTTTCTGTCCTATTTCCTTTCTTTGTTTCTTCTTCTCGGAAGAAAGGGCGGCATTTAACCCAGTTAGAAAAACTGTCTTTTTCGGATGAGAGTCGTCCAAACAAAGTCCACCGCCTTCCTCTAAGAAGCGTTGTCCAGTGCAACGGATTTATGTAGAACCGGAAACGAAAGTGCATCACGGGATAGCAAAAAAGTTTAAAGCACTTGATTGGTCACATCAAATTCATAAAAGAAATCCAGGATTTTCATTGGCCTGTGGAAAAGAATGGGAGAAAACCCAGCCAAACACAGTTCCGTTAATGGTCAATGCCTGAAAGCTATATTGCCTTGATATAAGGAGCTTTGTGTGTTCGTTGTGATATGACCGAATAATGTTAAAAGCTACGTTTAATCCTATTCACTCACTCACCAACTCACCATACTCACTCCGACTTCCAAAGATAATTCCAGCTCAAAAGGATCACAGCAGTAACGTTATGTTAGATGTAGTTATATCTACACTTGTAAAGCGCCGTTGAGGGGACGGTTGTACAAGAAGTCTTATGACGATACTAATTATCAATATTCCCAGAAGCATCAAACATGCCAACAACCGTTTCAATGAAAGCCGAAGTTTTTGCGACATCGTCATAGAGGTTTCCAAGCGCTCGGTAAGCAAACTCTCAGCAATCGATGACTTTTCAGCTTGATCAGGCATTCCAGCATGGATTGATGGGGACTCTTCTGTGAATATACAAATAATGGCGGTGGTATAAAAAGGATAAAT
This sequence comes from Hanleya hanleyi, assembly GCA_036873755.1. Lineage (NCBI taxonomy): Eukaryota > Metazoa > Mollusca > Polyplacophora > Lepidopleurida > Hanleyidae > Hanleya > Hanleya hanleyi. Next base: position 36,223 of record JAVTVY010009380.1, read on the forward strand.
CTCTTAGGATGCGTGAGGGGGTGAAATTATGGTTGTAAATGAGGATTGTAATACCGTGGACATCATGGAGTGCAGTGGATGGTCACTGTGTCGGAGGTTAATTGAGTGAAGAAGGAAAGAAAGAAACAGAAAGCAAACATAGCAGAGAAGTAAATGTTTATCTTGTTACATATCTTTATCAATTGTTGCATAAAACAGGCGAAGTAAATTATTTATCAATTATTTAACAAAGCTTACCAGTACGACTAGAATAAGATTGCAATTGATCAGTGAACAAAGCAACAGATTGGCGATATTGGGCTCAAAGACCGCGTGCGACTTTCTTCGAGAAACGAATAATGTGCTCCAATCCAATCAAATATCGCCCATTTGGACGAAAAACGTCAACAAGTTGACTAAAAAGATTTTTCCATAACTTTTTCACTAGAATGTTTTTTCAATTGAGTCCCCAGCCATTTTTTCAGCATTTATTTATTCACAAACGAGAGTTACGAACTGTCAAATAATTTTCACAGAGAAACCCTAGAAATAGAGGTATAAAATCTAACCAAAAGACTCGAAGTCACTATTCAACTAGTGTAAATATGATGAATAGGGGTCATTTTCGCTACTATTCCGAGAAAGGACCACTAAGCTTACATTTTTGTTAAGTTTGGCAACTTCAGATGAAAACTAGGCCAGGTATCATCGATTGAAAATACTTTGTATGTTAAAGAGAAAGCAAGGAGATCCTAATAACGAACACCAGGACTCATGCGGTCAGCCACTGCTATCGAGGTAAAATAGTATTGTCTAAGGATTAACTTGAAATAAAGTGCAAACCCGGGATTGAATGATCATTTCAGTTTGTATATCAGTGTAGTGATCGCTGTTATAAGACATTTTCGCACAAATTAAAAGTTCAACTTTTATTATCTTTTACCGCTCAAATGCACCCAGTGAGCGCCAATTTACCATCAATTTCCACAAAAAAACTACGCTGCCAGGAGAGACACACTCCTCTATGGGAGCTTTTGTTATAGAAACCAACAGGTTCCAACGCTGACTTGTGATATTCGCGACCAGATACATGTAGAAATGAAACACTTCTTCATATATAGGTCATTCTCCCCAGATGCAGCTTCTGACCAATGACACTTCCTCCGTCCAATACTACGTTTCAACAGTACAGCATTAATGGAAATAACTTATTTAAACCGAAATAATTTTTTTTCATGTTTATTCTTTACTACTAAAATATTTACATCATCACTCATCATATAAAGAGTCCTGCCATAAATGAATATGTACATATTCTTGTATGTGTATGTCTTGAATAACCATTGTTGTATATACGACTGAGAGACACACTAACGAGCTCTGGCTCATTGTGCTCCCAATGATTCAATAAAATATTGTTTAAACCAAGTCCAACAATAATGACATTGCAGGTGATTTCTTTTCTTGCAATTCGAATCCACCAAATCATTGAAAACCACACGCGTTTGAACCAAATGCATTCTGCAGAACATTAGCGTACCGATTATTGTCAATAACGACACATTACCGACTTACCCTGTTAGGGATTCACTATTGACTAATATCTTCAGGAGAGAGCCTATTTAGTATGACCCAGCATAACCGGCACTCCTGTCGTTGGTGATACGATGGCTAGAACTCCATCTATCACGTCCATTCCAGCGAAAATCGATTGTTGAACACATTTAAAGCAGGAAAATCGTCAGTCAGATCATCTGAATGAGTAAATATAAAATCGGTCAGTTCGACGAGTTTTGATATTTCCATTTTCAAACAGAAGAGATCCAGAGACAGAGACTGCAACATTGGGGAACCGCGGAGATGGTGACACATATTTAGAGGTTAAAATTGCAAGACTTAAGGAATGGTGACGTTGAATTGGACCAGTTTCGCAAAGTTGAAATATGGCTGAATCTGAAAATTGTTGTGAAATATCTACAATAGTAAACAGCAACACGACTTCACAAAAGGAACTACAAAGTCAACTTAAAATTGCAGCATGGCCTGTTTTCATTTCCTCGTTCTCTGTGGTTCTGGGCGTAGTAACTATCATCGGAAATACATCTCTAATTATGTGCATGAGGAAAAACAATCAATTCTCCTACACTTACAAGATCTATATGACTTCTCTGGCAATTGCTGACTTGGGAGTGGGTCTGTATACTTCAACCTTCAATGTTATAGATTGGATATTCGTCGAATGGCCTCTTGGTGTTCCACTGTGTCTCATTTCCAAGATCCTAGACTACTGGCTGTCGTATGTATCAGTACTTTTACTTAACGCCATCGCGTATGACCGATACAAGTGTGTTAAGTCTCCTCTCCTCTACAGAACCCAGTTCACGAAACGTCGAGCAGTGATAATATCGGTGGTCATGTGGATCATAGGCTTTCTGATCTGGGCGGTACTCATCCTCGGACATTTTTTTAGTGATGAATCAAGCGTTCTGGCAGACGGGGTATGTTCCTTTACCCTTCATTACGGTGTAATCCCACCAGTTATTGTGGTTTCTTGTGTTCCAGTTATATTTCTGGTTGCTGCCTATACTGCCCTTCTTCTCTCGATGACGAAAAGAATGCAAGGCGATCCTACGCAAAAGCAAATAACTTCGAGTGCAAAATTCTCAAACCGCCTGGCCGAGCCGAAAACACCGTATGCATCTGGTGGCACGGTTGACATACAAGATGTGCAGACCATGTCATCAAATGACGGGGGCTCAATATTTTTTACCGATATTCAGATTAGACTATCCGATACAGTACATGTACCTAATGATGTTAGATTGCCAGTTAAGGAACCTCCACATGGAATGTCCCGGATAAGATCTCAAACCCAGCAATGTTCGAGAACCACGAGTGTTGTCATCCTGATGTTTTTGTTCTGCAATGTACCATATTCCATAGGCTGGCCGCTGGAGAACTACGGTTGTATTTCGAGCTCTGCCTTCACCTGTGTTTACATGTTGTTGTATGCGAATTCTGCTGTTAACCCATTCATTTATATTTTGACCAATGCGAAGATTCGAACCAGAATGGCTGGATTGTTCCGTAGATTGCCTAAAACTAAATAACTGATCAAGAGACGTCTGTTGAAATGTTTGTTGTTTACGTCAGGTTCACGGAATGCGGAATATGGAATTGTCTCGAATACACCCTGGCTATACTTGGAACTTTTTCTTGGCTGGGTGTGTTTTCCAATGGGCCTCTTGCGTTGTGATGTGAAAGGGAGGTGAGCTTTGTTTTGCACAAACATACTTAATCTCTGCACGAGTGCGCGACATTAAATTCGCTCCTGTGGTTCGTTTGTACAGGATTTTTGCATAATATTACTAAGCAGGGGAGGGGGCAGAAATTGAGGGACGGAGGGTGGGTAAACATTTAATTTTTTAATCAAGGGTATCAATTTTTGTACGCTTTAAATTGTACAAATGTAGATATATGTATATTGATGACAATGCGCAGTTTTGCTCTGGAAGTTTTAATTCTAGTTTTGATTCTAGAACTAATCATCAATCGTTGATAGTCTCAATATTTTGAAAACTTATGCTGATAGGCTCCGCACAGAATCTTATTAACGCAATGGAATGTTGTGTCCTTATGGTAGAGAGTGTTCTTGAAACTGTCAAAGAAACCAACACCAGTTGATGTCGCGTTACATGATGTGACAGGTTAATTGAATTGTATAACGATCCCACTAGTCATCAAATGGTCATGAATGTTGGGGGCCTGCATTGCATCAAGGGATAGAAATGGGATTCAATTGTCATGCATGCTGGGGGCCTACATCATCAGGTTTCCTGCTTATTGTATTTCTCAGTTGTGAACACTGTTCACCTGTATGGGACACGTGCCAAATAAATAGCTGTTAGAACAATTTGCATCAACTTCAATTATTTTAAATACTTGAAAATAGTCCTTTATAACCTGCAGTTATCTCTTCAACTAGAGAGCTATGTAAGATGTGGAAAAAGTTGATGAAGTCTTTCGACTAAAATGCTACAATATGAGTCGGCACTCTCGGCACTCTCGGCACTTCACATTCAGATTCCAGAATAGTACCTCAGGTGTGATTTTATTGCGCCTGTTCACGGGAGGACGATGAAGTAACCCACCCGCCCGCTAGCACCGCATAGCCAGAAAAATGGTGATATTTATCACCTTAAAATGATGATGATAGCATCACCCCAAAAAGCTGTTGAGTTAGAACCATCACCCTTTTCCACCATCACCTTAAAAGGGTAATGGCTATCACCTTAAAAGGGTGACGATTATCACCCTAAAAAGGTGATCAGCAATGAGTGCAAATGTTCATGTCATCGCCCTAAAAGGGTAATGGCTATCACTCTAAAAGGGTGACGACCTGGATCATCGCCTTAAAAGGGTGGCGACATTGGCCATCACCCTTTTTCATCACTTTTAAAGAGTGAAGAACAGGCATCATCACCATAAAAAGGTAATAGGCCATCACCCTTTTTCTGGCTGTGTGGCTTCATCGGAATTAGATACGCCAGCTCGAGAGCTGCGCGACTCCTGTGATATGGGGGTGGGGGGGGGATACACCCCCGTTAAAGATCGGACCCGCTTCAGTTGCACAAGCACACGCATTCTGGTGTGGATCATCTAAAGAATCGAATAGCGACACATGGCTAGGCAGAGTCTCAACCCCACATTTGCGATATGGATGAGGCTCTACTGTGTCTTTTCTGGGTTAGGCATGATGTTGCTTGCAACGTTGGTAAACAGGTCTTGCCACAGCTGGGGGTCTTTTGTCCGATCATTAGCCACTTACACTGGTCCTACCCTTTCATATTCGATTGGTCTCTCTTTGAGATGGGTTTGCTTTTTTGCGATGAATATATCTAACTAGATGAAAGTAAATTACGAATCAAGGTTAAATATATGTATATATATATATATATATATATATATAAATATTTGAAAATGAGGGGATTGTCCAAAAATATTTACAGAATTAATTAAATATGCCAGAAATGCTTTCATCGGTCCTAGGTTGAAAATGTTTTCAGTGCTTCAACCATTCTGGCGAAGACTGTACCAATGTTGGTGGTTGCTAAGCAATTAGAAAATCTTAACAGCGATTCTTTTTCTACAAGCCAAATCCAAGTCATTATAGTGCGTTAATATCAGGATCCCGAGCTTCATTTTTACAGTTCGAGGAATGGAACTTCATATACAACTTGAGGAACGAAACTTCATATACCGTTCGAGGAATTCGAACTTCATGTACAGTTCGATGAATGGAACTTCATATACAGATGGAGGAATGAATCTTCACATACCTTTCGAGGAATTGAACTTCATATACAACTTGAGGAATGAAACTTCATAACCAACTTGAGGAATGAAACTTCATATACAACTTGAGGAATGAAACTGAAACCAACCCTGTTTAACGCATCCTAGGGAAACGAGATTAACGTCTTGTGCCGCCAGGCATATAAGTTAGGAGCAGTCAATATTCGAGATTGGACGTTTACCAACTGTGACCGCTCTACTCGACAAGCATAAAACATGAGACCTGTGGGTTATTAACACATTCCTTTAACATGTAACAGTATGGACCATGGAGCAAAATATACAATAGTAGACCAGCCAATACCTAATTTTCAACTTACGACGGAATTGTGTTTTAAAAGCTGACAAATAACTAGCCACTACTGTTCCTATCAATAATGCCTGCGGTTGATAGTCACAGACGACGTGTATGGATCTCCGTGTGCTATAACCCGTACCGTTCATTTCATTTCATTTTAATTCATTTTAGTTCATTTTAATGCTCCTTACCGGTTATTTTCTGGACGCTAATTCCTTCTCTTCCACGCTTGTCGCTTTTATTAACGTTCCCGGCGCTGGTGATTAGCTATACACGAGCTGTTTTCACATCGACCCCGACCTCCCCCATACCACGGTAGAGGCCATACTGTGCAAGTTCGCATGCGTAGTGGCCCAAATATACACAATATAGCGTATACCGTAATATAGAGGAGGTCGGGTCGATGTGAAAACGGCTGTTGTACAGCTAATCACCAGCGCCGGGAACTTTAATAAAGCGACCAACGTGAAGGAGAAGGAATAAGCTTAAAGAAAATAACCGGTAAGGAGCATCAAAATGAACGTTTATAAGGTACGAGAGAAGTAGGAAGACGGCACAATTCATTATGAAAAATGATGGTAAAAAATGATGGTGTGGCGTGACGTCACGATGACGTCACATCCGGTCACGTGACATCAATCTCGCCTCCTCCTCCCCTCCTCCTCCTCCTCGCCCCCTCCCCCACACACACGCACACACACACGCACACACCAACACACACGCGCGCACACACACAGGAAACTCTACCAGGTAGCCGGATGGAAAAAGACCGTTATCTCCTCCAAACGCACTCCACTGCACCTCCGAAACTCCCCTTTCTCTACTACTCCCGAGTGATCTATAAATAGAACAGGGGTTTTCCCAGAAAATTTCCCGAAATATTTACCCTGACAGTTTCTGTTTTCTGTACTACTAAACTGGATTACTTCCCTGGACTTTTACTTCCCCGAAATTGAGAGACTACACTACCTCAACAACAACAACAACAACACCAACGAGATTCTCATTTCTATGACTCTGTTGTTTTTTTCTGTGAAAACATGCACCCACCCATGACTCGATCGGCCTGGAGGAGCGCTTCACATGGATACCCTCCCCGACCCAATACGACCACTATGGGCCCACGTCGACACCAAAACGTCCATTCCGTTACCCTTTCCCCACCATTCCCTGCTTGCGCCTGCGCACCATTGCACTACTTTTACTCCTCACCAGTCCAGTTGAACGCTATCTCATGCGAACTTCAAACTGATACCCTCTCCGACCCATTCGCACCAATGTGGGTCCACCTCGAGCCCAAGACGTCCATTCCAGTGCACCTTTCCCACAATTTCCTGTGTGCGCATACGCAGAATGTTGAAAACGAACGACACACTAGTCCAGTCG